>JAJPUD010013404.1:0-44575 GCA_023553655.1 Myrmecobius fasciatus
TTGTGGAGGAGGGCTTTGAGTGGCAGCACTTGGTAGGTAGTGATTGTGATGGAAAAAAATAAAAGGAGAAAATTCTAGAGTGGGACAACCAGGAGCACGGAGTGAGAAGAGCATAATGCTTACTTTTGATCCTCCGAAGATAGGCCTCATCTTCTGTTTCAATCAGGGGGAAGTCCTCTCTGGATGGACACCTATGATGGAGAGACGGGGTTAATCCGAGATGAAGGTGGGAAAGATTTAGAGGCCAAAAGTTAAGGTTATGACCTTTCATGTCTGCTATTTCCTCTCCCACTCACTTAGATTATTCTCAACTTTGGTTCCACCATTTCCGTCTTCTAGGAAGTCTTTCCAGACTGACCAACTCCCTAGCCCTGGTTACACTCAGCCAATTTTTGCTTTAAGAAATCAGGTAGAACTGCCCTAGGTTCTAAACAGTCCCCTTTCAAATCTGTACAAATACAATAAATCCTGCTAAGCTGACATGCATGGAGAGGCAAAACTTGGGCCTTCTCTTCAATACTCACACACGCACACTCTGCTGGATGACACGGATCCAAGTGTTCCGGTCCTCTCTGGAGGCCGTGTGGACCTCATACATCTCAGGGGGAGCAGCACTGATCAGAAACATCCCCTTTTCCTGGTTGGCAATGTCCCGAACGATTAAATTCTGCAGTGAGATTACTGCTGGCTTATCCTGACAGAGAAGGGCAAGAGAAGAGGAGTGAACAGGAGTCCTGGAATCTAAAACTTCCTAGAAAGTCTGTCTCTTCAAATTGCTTAAAAATCTGTCAGAAGTGGAGTGAGGGGCTGTGGTGGGAGGTGTTGAGAATCGGGCTTTCTGACAATTCAAAGGAAAAAAATGGACTCTGTAGACTAAGATTCCTTGAAGTTGAGGAGCCTTCCTGACTGAGAGGTAGGAGAGGAGAGGGATGGTCTTACCAAAGCGGGAAAGATGTATTTCTGGTCCTTCTCCTGAAGGAACACTAGCACATCTGTCATCAACAGCATCAGCACATCTGGCAGGAGAGTTGACAGGTCAGCAATGGATGAACTGGAAACCTGATTTCCTTTTTCTTTCATCTCAGACCAGTCTTGCCTCACTAGATGATAGCTCCTAATTCCTTTCCTTCCCCCTGATCTTTGCCTTTCCTCTTAAATTCCTCAAATATCCTTCCTCTCTATTTCAGAAATGGGAATGGGATTTGTGGAGGGCAGGGAGTAACTTGTGGAATTTCAGATTCATCTTGGGCTGGAAAAACACTTAGAAGGATCATTAAAGTCATTCTACGCCTCTAAAAAGGATGGCTGAGGCCCCAGCCAATCTATCTCCTATATTCAGAGTTTCCATTCCTTTTAAGACTGCAGTTTCCATACTTTCCAACTCACTCTGGTCCTTTTTGAGACCTAACCTAAATCCCTCCTACTGCAGCATATGCCTACACCCTCTTGTTTTATAGTCAGTGGAGAACAGCAGGTCCCTCTCTGCTGCAGAATTAACCTTTACAGATTCTAAGATGCTTAACAAATCTTACTCCCACCACCCCCAATTTCAGATTGATGATCTTCAGGTTAAACAATTCCATCTTTCTTCAGTCCTACAGTTCCCTTTTGCAGTCTTTCCAGCTCTCTCCCTTGACCTTTTCTTCCCATCCCACTGATTCTTTGGGGCATTTGAGCCTGATCAGAAGACAAAAGTCAATCCTATAAATTTGGGAAATCAGCTGTGATGGGAGAAATCTTCCCCCTGCCCTCAGAGACCTCTGGGCATGGCAGGGAGAAAGGGAGGTGTTTTGTTGAATACTTCAGAAAATAAAGCTCTCCAGCCTTGCTATTTTTAACCTCCATGGTTTATATTCTTAGCTACTATGTGGGAGGGATGGGAGAGGGGAGTGGAAGGAAGGAGGAGGCTGGTGAAGACTGACAAGATCAAGGCAGAAGCTTGAAAGTTTTATAAAGGGAGTACAAAGGTCCAGTTATCTCTGGTAAAGCCAATTTGAACCAATGAGAATCTGTTCCCATTGCAAACCAATTCTGAGAAAGAGGAATGGGAAAACTTGCCCTCACTCTCCCATTGGAGTCACTCTGCTTTGTCCACTTTCCTCCAGAGGATCAACCCCCAAAAGGCCTCTCAGCACTGAGATTTTAAGGGAGACTTTTTTTTTCTATCCATCTGTGCGTCTTTCTCTCTCTGAAACTGGGAACTCCCCAAGCTTCAGTACTGCCTCAGAAGCATGTGCATTACAGCAAGGTCTCTAGAATAAACTATGATGCTCTCAGAGGGCACTTTGTCAGTTCACCATAGGAACAAAGACCTTAAACTTATTTAACTGACAAAGACTCTCTCTTCCTCTAAAGTTATCTCCAGAGTAGGACATGAACTGCCTTTCCTGCTCTATCAGGTCATAAGCCACAAGGTCAGGGAGAACTGACCTTTGAAACGCCCTGTGGCTGTCTTCCAGAGTAGGCAACCATCATGGAGCAGCTTTCGCCGCAGAAGTTCTTCTCGACCAAAGGGACCCTTGCCAGGCACTGGGGCCTGGGCACGGGGGTCTGTGCGTCCATAAATCTCCTGCAGGCGAGCTCCCTTCTCCAGATCATGTACCTCCTGGTCTACTGCTGACAGCAGCTCTTTCACCAGCCCTAAGGCTGTTGTCAGGTCCCGATGCTCCTCTTCATTGCCTGGGGACAGCAAGAGGAGTCAGGGGTAAGGACAAAGTCTCCTTCCAAGCCACCCTGGCCCTTCCCCCACAGGCTGGCCCTGCCCCAACCTCCTCACCACGGGAATGCAGCAGGATCCGGTCAAGGAGAACAGGGTACTTGGTGATACGCTGAGTTACCAGCAAGATGCACTCCTGCACCCCATGTCGCCGGAGCACTGTAGAGCGGGTCACCTTCTGCAGAAATCAGAAGCAGCAAGGTCAAATGGGGCAGAACAGCCAGAGCAGGGTCAAAGACAGAGCGGTCCACCATGGTCAATAGACTTTCCAATCCCGAAAACCTTAGCTGGGTCCCTGATGTTATATAAGCTAAGGATGCACAAAGTCCTGAGAGTTAAGGATCAAATGGATTTCTAGGTAGAAGTCATGGCAGTCTTACTCACGCGGATGAACTGCTGGAAGCGCTTATCCCGAGCATATAATTCCTTATAGAGTTTCAGTGCCTTGGTGTGACGGCTACAGAACTCAGAATAGGCCTTACGCATCTGCTCTGCACTGGAGCCTGAGAACTAGAGACAGAGAGACGGCTTCACACACTGAGACCCATACAATGTGGGCTTTCCCTAACTCCCCCTGCAATCCCTGAGTGAGGGTGCAAAATAAACAAATAAAATTTCTCACTTCTCCACAGCATGTTCCTACCCCCCTCCCTGCCAGCAGGCCCCTTCTCTTCTCCTCACCTGGCTGATAAGCAGATCCCCTAGCCGGTGGATGACAAAATTGCGGGTACTGCCCGGGCAAAGGGTCTGACGTCGGCGCTCCAGCAGCTGGCTGAGGAAGCGGGTGTGGATATCACTGAGCTCGTCCACACAGGGAAAAAGGCCCTGCACCAGGGCTGGGTCCAGCTGCAGCTCCTCCAACAGCCCCGTTCGGAAGAGGCGGGTCATGATCTTCAGCGTGCGCACATGGTGCAGCTCTGTCTGGATCAGCTCTGGGTGAGGCAGGCCAAAGTGTCAGTCAAGGAGCCGGGGCAGGCCGACTGACCTCAGAGCCTTTTGTATCCTTGTCTAACTGTCTTAGGCCACAAAAGTGATGATATTTTCAAAAATGCTTCAAAAGCAAGTGTTTCATATCCACTTCTCACCTGAGTGTCACAAATGAGAACTGACTCTCCACCCTTAAGGTAGGAGTTATTATTACCATTTTATGGATGAGGAAAAAGACTTAGGGTAAGGGAATTGCCCAGGTCTAAGAGGATTCCGATCTCAGTCTTCCTGTCTTTGTCCAGCTCTCTATCCACGAGGTCATGAAGCTGGTAGCTGAGTGGCTTACGGTATCAGAGATCTTAAAGCAGAAGAGACCTCAACCTCCTCAATGTATACATAAAGAGAAGAAGGCCTTGCCCAGGGTCTCCCTACATCACACAGTCCTAGGCCGATAGCAGGGTTCCACCAAAAAGCTGGTGCTTCCCAGAGCTGAGAGTCAAGGAGAGGGCCCTACCTAGAAACCAAATGGACATTGGGCAAGCAACTCAGAGGCCAATGAGTCTGCGGAGAAAGGGGTCTTTGTATCAGGAGAGGAGGGCTCGGTAGGATGTGAGAAAGAGAGGGAGAACATGTACAGTGTGAGTTCCTGGTCTGCACAGCATAAGGAACCTGTGCTTCCTCGGGGCCCGGGACCCCTGCTTACCATAGATGACATCCTGACGCTTCATCACCTCCTTCTTGTGCTGCTGCAGGAAGCTACTGTCTACTGCCAGACTCCAGGAATCCGCTGCAAAGTCCTTTTCATCCGTCTCAAAGTCACTCATCAGTTCATTGTAAATCACCTCGGCACCTGAAGAAAGGGGTGAGAGAGCCTCAGAGCAGAGACCTTCTTCCCCAGAGCCTGGATCCCGGCCTCCTGAGGCCCAAGGCCCTCCCAGGCAGGGCCTCCTCTGGCCCAGCTTTTCCGTTTCCTCTCTTTACCCTCATCAATGAGAGACTCCACAGAGAGGGTTCGATTTCGCATGTTGAGTGAGTCTGTAGACTGAGAAAGGATCCTTCGAAGGCCCAAGGGAGACTCATCATTGAAGTGCCTAAATAAAGGAAAAGAGCATATGGATTTCAACTGAAGGAAACTGAGGAGAAATGCTGGAGCCCTACTCTGCTCATCTCTAACTCCTTAGTCAGGTATGGGAGAGATCTCCATCATCTTCCTAACAAAATAAAAAACCAGGAAGGATTTCTGGCATCAGTCTTTTTTTTTTTTTTAAATTACCTAGTAAAATTTTACAATATTTAATAATAATAGTTTATATAGCTAAGTATAACTTTTACAACTAAAAAGGGACAAGTGGTTAGTCCCTGTTTTGCTTACATATTTATCTAAAATATCACGATTAAGTCAAACTAATATTACACTTACCAAAGTCTTTGCTAAGACACTTTCTTTAAGGCTGTCAGATGATATTTTATTGTGTATGTTAGTGGAAGTTTTGAGAATTCTGCTTAATTCTACCTCCCTCTGAATATGACCATGAATGTAGACAAGAAGGGACCTGAGAAGCCAATTTGCCCAGCCCTTCATTTTTACAAATAAGAAACTAATGTTCAATCAATCTTAGCACTTGTCTAGGCAAATACTCCTTTTCCCAACCAAAAACCCCAACAGCTCACCCAGCAATGTTGGTAGTGGAGACGCTCTTAGACAGGGAAAGGGAAGACCGGCCTCGCCGAGAGCCAAGTAGGGACTGGCGAAAGCTGTCGGAGGGGTAGATAGCAGAGCTAGGGCGCTCCCGGATGGTGGCTGTAGGAATAAGCAAGTAGGGAAAACCCAGCTCGGATAGTGAGGAAAACAGGGGAGACCCAAAGGTCTCTTCTTTGCCTGAGGCAAAGTTCCTTCTCTAGCCTTAGTCAGAATTAGCCCCTCCCCACATGCATCCCAAACAAGGCGAGGGGAAGGCTAGCCTCTGGACGCCTCTTTCTTAACACTTATTTGAACATGGGCAGCTAGATGGTGCAGTGGATTAAGGGCTGGCTGTGAAGTCCGGAGGGCCGAGTTCAAATCCAGCCTCCTCCGTGTGTGACCCTGGCAAGCCACTTGTCACTTAACCCCAGCTGCCTCAAAAACAAAATAATAAGCCCACTTATTTGGACCCCAGTATCCCAGCCCTCAGCCCTGTCCAGGAGGAACCTCGAGCGAAGGAAGGGGAGCGACCTGAAGGTGGCAGCAAAGCCCGCTATTCAGAGTGCCAGATGGGGAGTGGGATGAGGGTTGTACTTACTCTTGCTCCTCAGGGAGACGGACTGCAGAGCAGTGCTGTTCTTGAGCAGGGCAGCTTTCTGTTGCTTTAGGACAGCAGGGCAAACAGAGAACATCTGTTACCCAACAGGCAGGGAGCTAGTTACCTGGCCCCAGGCTGAGGCTCTCTCAGGGAAGCCCAAGACGGGGAAGCACTCTGCCAGAGAAGTCGCTAAATTTCTAGCAGGTAGAGAGGGGCACTGGGGACTCAGGGCAGCCTTGCCACATCCTGTCTGCACTGTCCAGGGGAGACTGGAGAAGAATTTGAGAGACTACAACCCCGCTCAATAGCCACCACATCCACAGGCCAGGGCCTTCTCATTCTCTGGAACCCTCTGTACTTGCTCCCTGTCTTCTCACCTTCTGCTTGACCTTGGTGCAGTTGGCAAGAGCATCTTTGCAGCGGTTATGGATGGTCACATTGCAAGCTGGAAAAATAGGATAATGAGGGTGAAAAGAGGGGACAAACAGGCACATTATATACACCCCTATGCACAGGACAATCCCACCCACCACTGTCCCTCACCCTAAGTTCTTCCTCTACTCCCCCTCTTCGGGTCTCAGCCTCCTGTTCTATCATTTCACAAAATGAAGGCTGAAGAGTGCCCTCACCTGCCCCCATGCCCTACTTGGCTCTCTCTAGTCAATAAGGAATAAATGGAGAAGAGAACAAGTACTGGGGGCTTAGCTCCAAGATGCCTGGGGGGATAAAAGCAGGGGTGGCCTACTGCCGGGCACCGAGTTAGCATGGGGTTGGGCACAGAGCACAAAGCCAGCTGGAAGAGAGAGAACTCAGAGGAGTGGCTGTTGCAAAGGCAGCAAACTGGCACCGATGTGGGAACAGGGCTAGGGATGTGACCACATATCTAAGCAGCTCTAAGGCCAGGCTGAGGAAGAATGTGGACCTCAGGGACCTCTAGGTCCCAACTTGGACCTTCAGCCTATTTCTTTCCTTCAATCACTTGGTTCCTACCTTTAAGAACTCAGCAGAACCTGCCCTCCCAAGACTCAGACCCTGACGGTCCAGTCTTCCCAAAGACTATCTGCCTCTCACTGTTCAGGAGAACAGCAGGCAGGCAGGAGGGCAATGACACTGAGGCGGGGCTGGCCAAAAAGTCCGACCTAAGAATCAGATTGACCAGCCCTCTCCTCCATCACACACTCCGCCTCCTCCAGCTTCCTTTTCCCCACCCCAACCCACTGCATCAACACCGGAAACTCTGCTAACTCCTTCAGACAATACCCAGAACCCTGTTCACTTCCACAAATACAAGGCGAACAGGGTGGGGCCAGGGGAAAATAGGTGCTGGGCAGAAGAAGATAGGTACTGGAGGAGTTTCATCCTCCCAGAAATCTTCCAACCCCCATCCCCCTGGTGTCTCTGGATCGAACCTCCGCATTCCACCTGCTCCCAAAATAGTGCCACCCGCCTCTCTCTGTTCCCGTGGCAACGGGCTTCCGGATTGGGAATTTTCTCAGGATCTCTGGGGGGATCTAGATTGGGGATCCCTTCTCACCTCCACAGCCCTCTGCCACTTCCCACCTGAACTAGGGAAGAGGTCAGGAGGTCTCCTAAGTTCTCCTCATAATGTCCCTTCTCTAAAATCCATGGGCATTAAGAATTAAGAGCTGAAGCTCCCCCTCGGTACCAGAATGAAAAGCCCTTTTCAGTGCATCATTTCCAATCCAATCCTCAATCAAAACCATTTTTTGGCTCCCCATATTTTTTGGGACAGAGGGAACCTGGGAAGCAAGCCTAAGTGGTTATCCCCTAAGGCTTCTCTCAGGGAGAAGGGGAACCTTCTTGATTTGGAACTACTTTTAAGGTTTAGGAGGAGGACAGAAGTGCTCACATCACAAACCTGATGTGCCTTCCCTCTACCACAGTGGAGCTGGACTAGAAATTGAGGAAAATGGAAGCCCATAATCCCATTTCTTTCTCTAGACAGATATCTCAAACCTTTTCCGAGCTTAAACGAACAAGAAGGCAGGGGCAAATGGATCCTAGAATCCTGACTCCTAGTCTTCTCTAAGGGGATTGACAGGGCCAGCTGCAAAGTTGGCAGTTTTCTAGTTCCACCCCCTACTGCCCCACATTTCTTCTCTTCATCTTACTCCCCCCACTCTTCCAGCTGTTCCTGGGACAGATGTTACAGAACTGAGAACCCAAGGAGGAGAAAAGTCACTTGGGGGAAGGGGGTGCAGAGGGAAAATGCCAGACCAACAGCTGCTGGGGAGATAGCCCACCACATGTTTCCTTTCCCCATCTCCCTGATATCCTCTTCTGACATATTCCCACAGTTACCCACTCCTCAGAATAAGAGAGGATAGAAGCATCTGACCCCAATGGTTAGAGTTTATAGAAGCAGGGAATTTAAGGTTCAAAGAAGGAAAGGAGAGGTAAAGACACAGGGATGAGATAAGGGCAAGCCGGTAGCAAACCTCAGGATCCTGGTGACTTACTTGGGCAGATAAGGGCTTCTTTGGCCGTGATGCTTTTGTTACAAGCATAGCACATCGTCATGCCCGATACAGAGATGGTGGTGAAAAGGTGCCCATTGGTATAGCGGGCATCCTTGGCTTCTTTCATCTTCTCTTTTTCCCGGTTCTGTAAGGAAGATGAAAAGAGGGAATCAAGCTACAGAAGACCGGGGGCAGAATACCGGAAGGTCTAGAGAGACAGATAGGCTCATGGCTATTGGTGATCAGAAGGTCCTGCCAAAAAGAGAGCAGTTCGGAGCAGTGACTCCTATCCAAGGAAGCTAAGGAAATCACTGCCCAGACGGCCCTCCATTTATCTTCGAACCATGGGGGACTTGATCCCAAAGGAGTCACCTGGGTCCCCCTACCCACCTGGACCCGACGGCTTGGCTGCCTCCGATTGCCACTCATCTTTTCTGCTCTGGTCGTCAGAGTCCTCACCCCCCAGTCCACCCTCACCCCCAAGGCCTGGGCTCTCCTCGTCCCCTTGAGCTTCTGTGTTCCCTCTGCCGGGAGAAGATGCGCAGAGAGGAGGGAAGTGCAGGCAAGGCAGAGGATGCCAGCTCACCAACTCAGGGAGTTAGCTCCTCTGATAACCATGACAACCAGTGTCAGAGCCGCCGTCACTGTGGCAGCCACAGCAGGGAGAGCAAGGAGATTCCCCTGATTAGACTGGGGAGGGGGTGGGAGTCCCACCCCCAAGCCCAGAAGGCAGAATCTTCAAGCACTGACCCCATTAGAACTCGACCCCTTTCACCTCCCCCAGACAGGGATTTTTTCTAGGGGTTAGAAGTGGGGTCATGATGTCTATCCCCCTGTCTCTAAGCAAGATGAACCTTTTTTTCAGACAACCAATTTGAGACACTTTTTCTTTTAGATCTAGGTCTAGGAAAGGAAATGCTGAAATCTCCCTTGCTTCTGTCAGAAAATCTGTCCTGGAGTCTAATTTTTATTCCTTTTACCAAATTAACCCCTTCCCTTCCACTTTACCCTCTTCAGAGAGAAGAATCCCTTTCTTCATTTCTCTAAAGTTTTTTTAAGCCCAGAAATTTCTTCCTGCTGCCTGACCTAAATCTCTTTTCCATGACTGCATTAGTTCTAATTTCATAGATATGGAAGAAAATATAATCAAATCCTTCCCTATGTACATACATGCCAATCTGAGAAATTGATCAAGTCTCAAATGCTAGGTACTCTCAACTTTCTTTTCAACCTTATTTATTACATTTCTGCAGAGATTAAAAATAAACAAAATAATTTCATCATTATGAGATATGCATCATAAGTATTATCTTTATTTTTAATGATGAGAAAAATGAGATTCGGGGTAAGGGAATTAGTCCAAGGTCACAGAATTGATAAGAGTTCAAATGTGAACTCAAATCTCTCCTGATCCCAGAAGGGCTGTTCACTGGTACACTGCCTAATCGATTTTTCAAACTCCTGATTAATTCAGACAATTTCCTAGTTCTGAGACACACTCCTCTGAATTCTCTTCTATCAATCTCCAGTACTTTATACCTCCCAAAGAGTCAGTGAAGATGGAGAGATGAGAGCACCTGTCACCCCTATATATCCAAATTCCCAAAGAACCTCCTAAAGTGATCTCCTAAATCTGATCCCTGAATCTCTCCTTTAGACTTAAAGCAAAGGAAAATAGAAAATGCTAATTCCTTGAGATGCATCATAATATGGAAGAAAAAACATTGACTGAATTTGAGGGCAGGAAAAAGCCAGACTGAATCTTCACCTCCGACATTTATTGTGAAAACAGACATTAAAACAGAAGACTGGAGATACAGTCCTGAGTTTTCCTTACTTGCAGATATGACCACATAGCTCCTCAGCTCAAAGATCCCCATCTGCCAGGCAAGTTCCAAGTACCACTAAGTGGTGTGTTTAAGGTTCCAGACTTTCTCTTTCCAGCTCCCAACAGGGTAGAAAGCCCTCGAGGAATGTTAATTTCCATTATTCCTCACAATTACCCTTAGGAAATAGGTTCTAGGTTTCCCGGTGGTTCCCTTTCTTATTCAGATTTTTCAGAGGAGGAAATTAAGTCTCAAGAGTGGTTAAGTTACTCGCTCAGAATCCCAGAGCAAGTAACAAGCTGGAGGCAAAATTCAAACAGAGGCTTTACATAAAACTGAAGTCTCTAAGAGCCACATTCCTCCTTAAACACTCAATACTCAGGTCAAACTAAGTTTCTCTCCCATACCTCATCTTTACTCAGCCCCAGTACTTCTGCCCAGATTGTTTCCCAGACTTAAAAAGCTCTCCCTGCCTCCTCCATCCAGTGAATTCCTAATCATTTTTTAAAGCTCAACTCAAATGCCCCCTCCTCCCCATTAAACCTTCCCTAAAATAAAGGTAATTCTCTCATGGGATTTTAAACTTGAACCTAGTTCAATCTTTTCATTTTACAGATGAGGAAATTGAGGCCCAGAAAGATTATGTTATTTGTTCAAGGTCATAGAAGGTGGTATGTGCCCAGTTGGGATTCAAATCCAGGTTTTTCTAACTATAAATTTAGCAGGTTTTCTACATATACAATGCTGCCTTCTCCCTCAGACCTCACTTCACTTTTATATTTTCCTGATATATTTCTTATGTATGACTGTAGCTAACAGTAATCATTCAATTTTACTGTCTTATTAGACTGTAAACTCCATGAAGGCAGGGCTACATCTTATACTAAATGGTGTCTCTCTTATATTATGGCACTAAAATATTCCAAACAGTACACATGTACCCTCACACATACACACTAGAAAAAAACAACCAATTTTTAAATTTTCCACGTTGCAAAGGCTCAGGGAAGAGGTACTTTGTTATACTTCTTGAAGGACTGTGTAGCTTGATACAAACTTTTTGGACAGCAATATAACCATGTATAATGACTAAAAGAACTGATCATACAATTTGACTGTTAAAATTTATCCTAAATATATCATATAAAGAAAAAAAGAACCTGTTTTGATTAACTTTTAATCTTCCCTACCACCTAAGGTAGAATACTATAACCAATAGCTCAGCAAACTTTAGATGAATGCCAGGTATAATTAATGACTAGAATTCTAGAGGACTCAAAGCAAGATTCTAGGAAACTCATTTAGAGGGATTATATTGTTTAGGTCATCAGTCCAAATCCCCCTAGCACAGAGGTTAGGTGGGGAAGTGGCTATAGTTCCTGGAGTTCTGGAAGTCTGAGTTAGAAGGAAGGGCTGTATAAAGGCACAAGATTTGAATGTGGGATTTCACTAAGCATTCTGAAGGCATCCTAGAACCATATCTCCCTTTCCTTGCTCTAAAGGGTCTCCCATATTTGGCTAGAGTCAAACAGTCAACAAGCCAAGTCAACAGTCCCATATATATTGCATCTATTGAGATTATCATATGATTTCTGTTAGGTTTTGTTACTAATATGGTAGATTATGATAATAGTTTTCCTGATAATGAACCAGCCCTACATTCCTGGTATACATTCCACTTGGTCAATGTATTATTCTGCTGATAAGTTGAACAGTCCCATATATCCTCCCCACTTCTTGCCTCTTTTCCAAACCTCAGTCTCTTCCTGTTCCCTTTTTAAAATCTCCTTTACTCCTCTTATCTTTTTCTTTTTTCCTTTTTCCCCCTTCCTCCTCAGTTCCCATCTACATTTTTTTAAAACTCCACTTCCCCCTCCCCACACCACAATCTTCATTAATTGTATCTATACCTTTGCCTCCATGCACATTAACTTCTATCAACCACTACTTAATAGTACCATGAGTGATAGTTGCAAATCCACCTTCCACTCCCCCATTCTGAAACTTCCCACCCAACCTGAAAATCCTTCCTCAGTAATTTAATCTCCCTCCAGTTTGAGCAGTCAGTCTCTCCTCCAATATTACTGGGACTCCCTCCCTTCATTTAACTTTTCAAACCTTCAAGGATTCCCTGCCCCCCCAAAAAAATCCATCCTTACCTTTCCTTTATCTACATCAGAGTTGTCTATATAGCTCTGCCATCCTAGTAACATGGTACACCAGATGCCTTACACTCTGGCACCTCTCTTCTTTTTTTCATATTCCTGTCTCAAATCACAATTTTTCCAACCCCCTAACTCCCTCTTCAAACTCCAATAACTTCAATTTCTCAGACAGTTCTTGTCTTCTAAATTCCAAATTTTGGAGGCAAAGAATCTATGGAATTGGGGGAAGGATATGGACAAAATCATGGAAGCAAGAGGCTTAGAGACCTAGAAAAAGGAGACATGGGATAGATGCCTTCCTTCCTTCCTCACCTATCTATGCCCTTGAACCCACTGGAAACCTTGGGTAGCTAAGTCCATTGGCACGCTAGTGCTTGAAACCCTACCTCAAGCTCCAGGAACTTACCCTCTCCTGAAGTGACCCCCTTTCTGGCCCGGTAAATAGTGGGCAGCAACAACAGCACATAGTGGCTTGGGTGCTGCCAAGAAGGGAGCTGGCCCCTGGCACTGCCTAGTGCTATTGTTGGGGGGTAATTTATGCCCGCCCCTGCATTCTGAGTTGGAAGGGATGAACCAGACTGCCAGAGTCTCCCTCAATAAGATAGGACCTCCTCCAATTCACTTCCCTCTCCTTCAAGATTTTCAGGGAAGGGAGGTCTATTCTTTAAGGCAGAGTTCCCAAGCTCCAATCATTAGAAAACCTTTTATGTTAATTTCCATCTTTTTTAATGCAACTTTCAGTTCTTTCAGACTAGTTTGTTCCCTGTGGAGTTAAAAATACATCAAGGTCTCTCCCCCTCATTTCTGGTTTCACTCCCCAAGGTGCCCTTCATTTCTGTTGCTATAATGCCAGCCCCTTCAAGACCACAAGATCATCAAGTTAAAACTGATCTTGGGGCAGCTAGGTGGCGCAGTGGATAGAGCACCAGCCCTGAAGTCAGGAGGACCTGAGTTCAAATCTGGTCTCAGACACTTAACATTCCCTAGCTGTGTGACCCTAGGCAAGTCACTTAACCCCAATTGCCTCAGCAAAAAGCAAAAAAACAAAACAAAACCAAAAAAAAACCTGATCTTTCAGTTTTTTAAGCCATCTAGGTTCTACTCTTACATTGTAGTTTTTTTTTTTTTTGCTTTTCCTCACATAGAACAGCTTTTATCTCATCCCCCCCCAAAAAGCATTAAAATGATACAAGCTCTCAATACTCTAACAAGTCAGTGCTAGCCAAGAACTCGCCTTTCTTTTGAAAATTAGATCCCAGAATTCTTGAACTTGGAGTGTCTAGAGAAGCAACCACAAGGCTGAGGCTAGAATTCAGAATTTTCCTAAAAGGCTAAAATTTAGGTCCTCCGATTTTGTCATTTGGTTTTCCCTTCTCTCAAAGTTGCTATTTATTGGGCTGAGAACGTGAAACCCAAGAACTCTTGCTACCCTCTCATTTTACAAATTTGTAAACTCACTGAGCTGGACTGATGGATCAGCTTCTCTTTAAGAGTTGGGGTTTGAGCCTCTGATGGATCAGAACAGATCTTTTATACCAGGGCAGATGTCCATTAACCTTTTTTGTGTCATAGACATATACCCACTTCTGGCAGACTGGTGAAGCCTGACAGACCTGAGTTTAGAATAATGCTTATAAATTCACAAATCATGGGTTACAAATGTGTGGATTACAAAATAAACCAACTGAAATAACTCTTTTTTAAAAATAATTAATCCAGATTAAGAACATTGATTTGGAGAATCTTCCTTTGGGGTCTTAGAGCCCAAGATAATATTCCTTCTTTGCCCCCCTTCCCTTTATCTCCCACTCAGAGGTCCTTTCCTTCTTCCTTGCTCCTGGATTTGCCTGCTTCTTATTGCTTTTCCACTCAAAGGCTCCTTTCTAGAGATTGTCACTTTGAGGAAGGGGAATGGAACGGAGAGGAAAGTGTGGGTTATGGACAAGATGTTTTCTATTATCTCTTGCCATTCTCCCTTCATTGCTGTCTCATAAAGGGTGGATGAGGAAAAGGATGACCCACAGGAAGGGAAAAGCAATGCAAAACTTAGACACTGGCTTCCTGCTCTCTACCAGCAAGCAGCTGGGAGGTCCTGGGGCCTGTGGAGCTTTGCCTGAGATGTAGAAATGAGAGATAGTAAAAGGCCTAGTATTCAATCTCTCATTCTTCAAATTGAGGCCATCTCAACTATTGGGAGATTTACTGGAAGGTCTAATTTCCATCTTTCTTGCTGTCCCCTCACTTCAAACAATAGCCCTCAGCGTCTTCAGCAGAGATCCTGGCTCCTGCTGGGCAATTCCACCAGGATCTGGAGTCACCTGTGGCTTGGCATGATGGCTATAAGATTGGGGTCATCTGGGAAGGCAAAGGATCTCTAACTGAAAGATACTCAAGGGAAGGCATAAGATGGTTCCAGCAAGGCCTTAACTTCTTATAACATTCTAGAAATCTGATCTCCTCACTTCCTTTGGAGAAGGGAAGAAAAACAGAACTAAATTCATTTCAGAGGGACAGAAAAATCCCAGAGAAAATGCTGGCCTCAAAACAAGCTTCATAAACATTTGGTGGAAAAATGAATGAAGTAGAAGTCACTGGAGCAGAGAAACAAAGAAGGAGAGGAGACTCTGAAGCACATGGGCAAAGTGAGGTAGAAGGGAATGGGGAACAGAGATCCTAAAGAAAATGGAGAAGACTAGGTTAGAGACAGGTACAACAGTCATGGAAACACTGCCTTAAGATCCAGACATTCTGGCCCCTAGTCATTCCTCAAGTCAGCTGCACCTGTCAGGCCAGGAGAGAAGGCTGACCAGGGAGTGAGGGGGGAATAATGCAAACAGACAGGCATTTGTGCAGATGAACAATAGCTGTGCCAGTGTTCCCTGCCCTCCTGGCACAGGGCAGGCCCTCTGGGTTGCAGGGGGGGGGGCAGCTGCTGTCTGCAGCCTATGCTCTTGTCCTCCCATTCTTCAACAAACTCAGCAGGGCTGGAACACAAAAGCCAGCTCACTCAAAGTCATAGAAGAAATGGACTACTTTCTCCGTATTTCTGTCCCTGTAGGATCCAAACAAATCCATTTACTTTAACTTGTGGGAAAATTGAGGCTGTGTATATTCACATACTATCTTTTATACTTAAAGAGTCCAAAGTTTCCACCTTCACCCCTTCCCTTACAGAAAGCCTGGTTACTGAACCCACAAAATCAAGATATGACAAAGAAAATGAAATACACACAGGTATATAAATACAAATACATATACACTCTGCTCAGAAGCTCTAGTCAGGCCCTTTTCTTCTTTTAGCATCAATCCCAGTCATGTTTCTTAAAAAGCCATGTAAGCTGAGCCCTGAACTTTTTATTTTAAATTCCCTCAACCCATAAAGATTCCTCCTAACACACCTTAATTCTTCTTTCCCCAGTTGATTTTCTAATCTGTTTTCCTTCCTTTCCCGACTCTAAAACTCCCTAGATTGTCCAGTGTTTTCCTAGCTCCCAGTGTCAGCCTCCCCTAGGGAACCCCAATTTCCTTAGTCTTCCCTCCAGGACTTCCGGCCTCTTAGTCCCCTCCCCAGCTTTCCTAGCCCTCCCCCTAGCTGCGCTCAACTCCCTATACACAAAGCCAGCCACCTCTCTCCACCACTCAGAACAAAGAAACCTCCTCTCTCCTCTCTCCTCAAACTCTCAGTTCAGCCTCACACCCAGTTGCTTGGGTCCTAGAAATCCTAAGAAGATCCCCAACTCCCCAGCACCATCCTTTGCATCCTGTCTCCTGGCCCCTGACCTTTCCCAGTCAGAAAAGGAGCCTTTGTTCCAAGAAGAACTCAATCAGGGGTGGGGTACAGGGGGGAATTGAGTGGGGGAGGAGTGGAGAGAAAGGCTTGTGAGAATTGGGGAGATTTGTGGAACAGGGAGATGTTGGGGGTGAAAAAGTTGGTGATGTCCTGAAAGAAGAGAAAATAAGAAGTAAAAGTACGATTAAGTGTTTCAGAAGAGAAAAAGGCCAGTTGAAAAGCCAGAGGAGAGTAGCAGAAGAGGAAGATAAAACCAGAGTTCTCCCTTCAGGGGTGACCACAAAAGATGGGTAAAGACCTATGCTCAACCCACCATCTACCCCAAGCCAGAAATCGGGGAGATTCATCTTTCCATCTCCCCCCACTTCCTATCAAATATAAAATGAAAGAGAGCAGGCAGTCAATTAGATGGGCAGGAGAGGGAGGGAGGGAGGGATATAGTGTGTTGGCCAAAGGAGACCCCTTTCAGTAACCAGTTCTCTGGAGGTGGCCCTCCTCTTCCAACAACCCTTTCTAAAGCCTCCCCTTTTTCCTGGCCCCAGAGTGTCAGCTTCCAAGGCTCAGGGCTCTATAGTGAAGAGATCAAGAATCCAGCCACATCGTCCAGAAATGGGGGCTGGGGAAGAGGCAGGAGATGGTGTGAATAGAGACAACCTAGGTGATTGGCTTCTTGGATTGCAAACATCACCTATGGAAGGGCCGGCTGGCATCTGACCTCCAAGTTCCCAAATCTCACACCCTCTCTCTCCTCCTCCTCCCCTCGCCCTAGGACAGCAGACCGAGGCGTTCTGCCTACTCAGAACCCCTTCGGGCTTGCCTAAGCCCTTCCCTCCCACCCTTTGGTCTTCCCCACCCCCCTTTTCCTTTTTAGGGTGGAACCCAATTTCCGTGGTTTCAAAAAACCTCTCCGCCCCCCTTGGCCTCACTCCAGGGTCTCAATTCTAACGGCCGAAAAAATAAACAGACTTTTGGAGCACAAGGCTGGCCACAGTGGTGGCGGAGGAGTTCAGGGAGGGCCTGCTCCCTCCTGGGTCTGGACTGTTCCCACCTAGCCCTCTGTAGATCCTCAGTCCAACTGGAGGAGCCTCAAGTTCTGTTCAGGGCACCAGACCCTCAGGCCAAATGTTAGGGGTGGGCCCAACAGAAATCACATCCGATTTGGCCGTCCGCCTTGGGAGCCCAGGAGAACCCAAGTGTCCGATTGTCTAGGGTCCGGGAAATAAATCGACAGGGAACGTTTTTCACCCAAGGCACAGCCCAGCGGCTCCCGAGGGCTCTGCCTAATAAGCACCTGGGCACCGCAGGGCAGCAAGGTGTGGGGGCGGATGATATGTCAGAGATTAAACCAACTCTGAAATTTTAGTCTTGGCCCGGACCACAAAGAGGCCAGTGTGAGTGAGGAAGGGTGCCTGTCTGCGGAGGAGGTGGGAGGACTGTCTGGTCTGGGCAGGGTCTTCCATAGGCTGGCTCTAGAGTCAGCCCGGTGGTTTCCTGGAGCCTGAGGAATGGAGGGATCATGCTCTTGGGAGTGGGTCTAGGTCCCACAAGTGGGAATTCAATTTAAAGCTAGAAAATGAGATTCTCGGGGAGACAGGTGCCTGGGTTGGGGAAGAAAGCCTAGGAGGCTGGAGGTGGAGGGCCTAAGTCTGGCAACTTACTTGGGCAGGGGAGGGAAGGTCTGAGGTCCCGGAAGAAGGCGAGAGGGGAGCACACTGAGTTGGGGGAGTAGGGCACAGCTCCCCAGAGGGCTCACAGCTGGCTGAGTGGATGGAAGAATACCCACACAAAAGACATTAACTCTCTCCCTCAGCCACGTTGGGGGTGGGGAATAATGGAAAGAAAATGAACCCTCGTTGTCTCCCACCGCGGACCAGACTTAGCGTGCGTGGTGGGGGGAAGGAGAGGTAGAAGGAAAGGGAGACATTGAGGGTGAATCACAGTTGGAAAGTCCATTTGTGGTCACTCCGGGTGCAGTTTGGTCCGGGGAACAGCGCGAAGGGAAAGCCCCCTCCGCCACCGTCCGGGACAAAGGTGGGAGAACGGAGGCGGCGCCGACCGGACGGGGGAAGGAGGGAGCCTAACTGCGGGGTGGGGGGACCGGGAAGGGGCGGCGAAAAGAGTCCCCCCCAGCCCCAGCCCGGCGCGCTACCACCCAGTCCCAGCCCGGTTCAACTTTCCCGGTGCCCTGAGTCCCGGCCCCGGTCCACACCCCCCAGTGCCCCACTCTCCCGACCCGGGACCACCGTTACCGGCTCCGCCCAAGTTCAGCGCCCCAAGCCCGGAGGGGTGGGGGCGCGGGGGGGCCGGCCCACCTTGATCGCCTGCTCTCGGCTCCGGTCGATCCGCGCCCGTGTGAGGGATTCGATCCGAGACATAATCCGGGGGAGGGGGGGGACGGGGGCCGGCGCGGGCGGGGGCCGCCCTGGGGGAGCCGGGACGCGGCCGCGGACCCAGGAGTCCTGCTATTGTCCGCGGGTCAGGATGGGGGGGGGGTAGGGGGAGGGGTCCGCCCAGCACGCGTCTGTCTCGGGGACAGGAAGTCTGACTCCCCCAGCTCAGCACCCAGCATCAGTTCCTCAAACCTAGTCTCCACCCCCGCCGGAGCTCAGGGGGGAGGGGAAGAGGGAGGGGGGAGGAGCGGAGGGAAGGTTGGAGAGGGGAGGGGGCAGTGGAGCGCCGGCCGAATGGGGGGCGCCCCTCCGCTGGACTCTCTCTTCCTCAGCCTCCGAGCCCGGAGCGCTCTCCTTCACTTCCCCTCTAACCTCCCCTAGACCCCACCGATCCCCGCCCCCCCCGGACTCTTCTTAGCCTCCTTCCCTTCAACTTCAGGCTGTTGGAAGGGAGCTGAGGCGCCCGGGCCCACCCCGCCCCCGAGCCCGCAGGTAAAGCTGGGTTATGGGGGACGCAGGAAGGGAGCCAAAAAGCTAAATATTCCGTGTTTAAAGAATGTAGCCCAAGGTTGGAGGGGGAAGCGCTCAGCAGACGCGGTCCCTTATTTTTTGTAGCCTGGAGGAGAATCCCTTGCACCGGCCCTCCGGGGGAGGCATGGCCTCGGGAGCCCCCGGCCGGCCCACTCCGTCTGGCACCGGCACTTCCCTTCCCCCCCATCCCAGCAGGGAGGTTCTGGCAAAGAGAAGAGTCCCTGACCTCTTCTGAAGGTTAACATCCGCTCTGCTAAGGAAGTCTGCCCTGATGTTTAAGTCCCATCGCTCCAGCTACACTTTAATTAAGTCTTGTGTTAAAAACTAGCAGCAAAGATTGCGCCCTTCCCACCACTTTTCACTGGCAGGCCGGCCACGGAAGCATGTTTTGGGTCTTTCTTATGGTACCTGGCCCATGATAAATACTTAAATTCGTTCTTTGCGGCTCAGTAGCCTCACCTTGGAGAGGGTCTTTCTGAGGAATTATTTTGCTTTCAGGAAAATTCCTCCTTGAATCTAGCCCCAATCCCTCACCTTGCAGCCTGTGACAGCTTCTCAGCGGGTCCCACTTTACTGGAGAAGCCAATTGTGTGCCATCTGTGCTGAGAATTGACCTGGTTCTGGTCTGTGAGGGTGTGGCATTTGGTAACGGGGATGACCTGGACCAACAGCTAGCTGCTCTCTTTTCCTTCGGAGCCCCCCCCCCCCCCAATCCAACTCAGCATTCTTCTAGGTGCCACTTTTAGCTCCTGCCACTATTTTGGGAACCTTCTTCTTTTCATTGGTTGGGCCTGGCTTGGCCTCCCCCTCCACACCAACAGTGTGTTTTCTCCTCCCTTAGCAACCACTTTCCCAGGGTCACTAATTATCTGTTTGCAAATCCAAAAGCTTATCCTTCTAGACCTCCACACCAAGCCTTTGATCCTACTGCCCACTCCCTCAGCCCCTTCCTCTCTTCTCCAAAGGTCTTTGCTCTTTCCTGGTCCAACTTTTCTCTGTGATGGTTCTAAGCACCTTAGCAAGATCGTTTATCCAAGTTCCTCCTACAATGCTCTTAGAGATTCAATTATGAGCTATATGCAGATAACACTTGGACCCAAATTTACATCCCCTTTATGTCCTGTAGATATCTCAAACTCCACCTCAGCCAAAACTGAAATCACCTTATTCCCCCTGCCCAAATCAACCCCTAACTTCCCCACTTCTGTCAAGGTCACAACAATTTTTTTGTTCTCAACTCTATACCCACTCACAGTTGTCAAGCTGTGTTGATTCTGCCTCAGTAAGCTCCCCCACACCTGTCCCCTCCTCTCCATTCACACAGCCACTGTTCCTTCAGGTCCTCCCCAGCTTGACTGTGGATCTCTGCAACAGTCCTGTAATTGCCATGAAGGCTGTTTTGTCTCTATGCCTTCCTACTCAGTACTTCTGGGCAGTCCATCATACCCTCCTGGTATCCCAGTTGCCCAGCGAGACTTCCAGTCTCATCCACATCGTGTCAATTGCTTGCTCAAGAACTTTCAGTGACTCCTACCTGGTCTTGTGGCTAGGCTAGGATGAAAAACAGACTTCTGTTTGCCATTTAAAACCCTTCACACATCCAGTTTTGGAGCTACTAGCTCCATTCAAAACTCAGCTCAAGGGCCTCTTCCTACCTAAGGCCTTTCCTGACTTCCTCTACTTGTTACTAAGGAAAGAGAAGAAGCATTTTCATAGGGCCTAAGATGTGCCAGGCACTAAGTGCTTTACAAACACATTATTTGATCCTCAAATATTAGTATACCCATTTTACGGCACACAGGTTAAGTGTCTTGTCCAAGCGCCACCCCCCCTCCCCAGACTGTCCTCCAAGCCTGGATCTCTCTCCTTCCTCCTCTGATCCCTGGCTTCCCTCAAGTCCCAGCCAGAATCCCACCCTTTAGTACCTTCCCTCTGTTGATTACCTCACAGTATCTTGTATGTAGCTTGTCTGTAATCGTTCTTGTGCATGTTGTCTTCCCCACTAGACTGTGTGCTCCTCGAGAGCAGGGACTGTCTGTTACCTTCCTTTGTTTTCCCAACATCTAGCATAGTGCCTGGCACAGACTGGATGCTTAATAAATGCTTGGTGGTTTTTTTTTTTCCTTTCCTTCCCTGAACCTAAAGGAAGAGCCATCAAAAATGGCATAATAACCCCTTACATGAACTGGATCCAGGGTCTGGATTCCGTCTCTCCCAAAGGGCAGCCAAGCCTGACGAAATGAGCTAAATTTAAAAACAGCCTGCAAGAGGCCAGAGTCAACCAGCCCCTCTTTCCTGGTGGCTGCTCCGTCCTCTGAGGGGCCTGGAGGAGGGGACAGGCTATGGCTCTGCCTCTCCTTGGAGTTGGGACAGGCTGGGAGGCTGCTCACCTACATCTGAAGAACAGATTTACACAGTCTTCCCCAAATGTACCTGAACAGAACTCTGAACCCTAATCCTTAAAAAGCCCTAGAAATCAGCACGCTCCTTCTCTCCCTTGCCCTTTAAACTCAGACTAGACATGTGGAAAATGAGAGGCCCTACTTATTTCTATCTCCCACCCTCAAACCCCATCCCTCCCATTGCAGAGTCTGTCCATGGTCTCTCATGGAGCCCTTCTTCTGGAGGCAGAGGGGAAGGTAAGGCAATCTGCATGAAATCCAAAGGTTTTAGCTTTTTTAAAAATTTGCACTCTGGCCACTCAAGATGAGCTGTGGATGTTGTTTTGTCTCTACTATTTCTCCCTCATTGCCTCACAGCCTATGCTCATCACCTAGATGCTGGGGAATCGGGCCCAGCACTCCCAACCTACCCAGGACTCCTCTCAGATACTGTTAAAATGCCACAGCTCCCAGAAGGGTGTCATAGAAAGAGCCCTGGTGCTGGTGTCAGAGGACCTCAGTCATACTTCACCTCTAATACTTATGACTTGTGTGACTTTGCCCAAATCTCTCTTTTCCGAGCTCCAGTTTCCTTATCTATAAAAAATGGTATTTTAGATCTGTTGTCCTACCAGATGCAAAGTAGCTACTATTTCTTTATCCCATCCAATATGAGAAACATTGTTTCCTGCTGGGGAATAGAGAAAAGGGGATCTGTATCCTTAGCAACACCTGGTCTTAAGCCATATGATCAGTTGGGCAGTGTGGACAGCTGGCTCTGTCCCTATTACACTGACCCTTAGTGAGGGATAGGGAAGAGAAGCTAAGGCATGAGTAAGCAGAGAATATAAGGTATCAATGAGACCAAAGTATCCTACATCCAGGGGAAAGTAAAAAACAATGCCTCAGATTTTCTCAAAGGAGAAACTTACAAGGTGATAAGAAATCCTTGGGAGAACAACTGAGCTAAGAGACAACACAAGGAATAGAGAGACTTTTAATACTTTTCTTTCCAACCCAGCACTGAAACAGGGGGTAATATGGAGCTTATGGCTCATGACATCTCAGGAGGTGAATCTCAACAAAGTGAAAGAACAGAGCCCAGGTTGAAGAGAGAGCCACTGTAGGCTCTCCCACCTCAGCTTTATCCTAACCTTCAAATATTTAAGGAGGAGAAAAGTATAATTATTGTTATCAATGCAATTCTGTAACACTCCCATGTTAAATTTTTTTTTTTTAAATCACATCTTTCTCCTTGGATTAAGTAAAACTTCCTCTCCTGGAAAACATAAAAGGCTCTGTCCCTGCCCTATGATTTCTTCCATCGAACCAGGACGGGAAAGGAGAAAAACCAGAGATAAGGTATGAAAGGGAAGCAAAATAGATATAGATAAAAGATATATATATATATATATATGAAAGAGAGACAGAGGAAGAGAGAGAACTTAGATAGGAAAAAGGAATAAGGCAGAATCAGGAGTACCCCAGAGGACAACTGAGAGGCAGAAAACAGTGAGTGTGGGGGAGGAAATGTTGGCTGATGAAAATTTCCTGACTTATTCTAAAACTTTTTTCCCCCCACCTGAACACCTGGATCCGTGAACACCCTCTGCTTTATTGGGACAAGCCTTTTCAGATCCAGGCTGGGTAGAGTTGGCTTCCTCAGCCAAACTTCATCTTGTAGGAAGAGAGGAATTACATTATTTATAATTTATCTGCCTATCCTCTGGGAAGAAGAGACAGGGACCTCAGGACCTTGGGATTCCTGGAGGTTTGCATTTCCTGAAGAGAGAGACCTCTTTTTCTCTTAAAAGTTTTCCTATTTCCCACTGTTTCTCCTCTTCTTCCTATCCTTGTGTTTTCTTCCCTCTTTCAGCTTCACCCTATCCACAGCCCTCTGTCGAGAAGATGCTAACACAATGGTTTTCTCATCTTTACTTTCCCTCTTCTTTGGTATAGACTAAAAAAGTTGCAGGGCAGGCTCTTATATGGGAGATGTTGTTGGGAGACATCTAGAGATACACAAATGGCAATAATCAGGCTTCTTTCCCTTTCCTTTAGAACCATACCACTCCTCAATCCTCTTCCAACACATTTGGAAAGTATGTATCTGAATCTATATCAACATGTGATATTATAAATAGCCACAAGTATATGTACATGTACACATGCTTATAAGAAGTTCTGTCCATGGTCCAGCCTCATTTCTTCCAGTTGTGGTATCTGCCCTTAAACAGGGCTGAAGTCCTTTCCTGCTCATCTTTCAACTCTATGCGGCAGAGGGGAAGGGAGATGAGTGGCTCATATCAACCTTAAACTTATGGAGCTTTACCTTTCCCTGAATTCAGCTATCTACATCTGGCAGCTAAGGGGAATTGAGGTTCAGCAGACTAGGTGGGAACAGAAAAGAAGTTGTTACGAGAGGGAGCTTGTCTGGCTCCTTCTTCAAAACCGAACTCGGGTCCAAAATCTCTGTTCACAAGGACAGAAAATGAAGGGGGGGAAAGAACAAAGATGAAGACCTGGGTCCCCAGTTGCTCCTACCTTGGCCTTGCCTGTCATGCCCCAAAAGAGGCTGAGGGTCCGTTGAATGGAGCGGCCTGCCCGTTTTCCTGAGAGCTTTACGTCCAGCTGGCTGCAGCTGCCTCCCCAGGGACTAAAGAAATAAAAAGAGAGAGATGGAGATAGAGACAGGATGGAAGGAACAAAGCCACCCCCAGAAAGTTAATAGATAGGGAGACTAGAGACAACATATTGTAAAAAGAGAGAGATACAAGAGATGAAGACACCCAGAGAGTGGAGGAGAAACAGTGGAAAAAAAGAGGAGAATCAGAGAAAAAGCCTCAGAAACAGATACCAACCTCTTCCCTCCCCTTCCAGTTGTCTGGACCTCCCAGCTCTGGTTTATTTTATCCCTCTATTCCAGAAGATGGCTCCAAGCTCCTCCCAGTTAACCAGAGACTCTCCCCCCTCCTCCCCCCAATCCTCCGTGTTTAAGGAGCAGGGCTTGGCTTTCTTGACTCCATCCAGACCCCAAATAGAAGCAGTATGGTGTTTGGATGCCTCTGGTGCCATGTTTTTCCTGATGCCAACCTCAGTGTTAGGGAACCCGCAGTGACCTATACCTGCCCCCCCTTTCTGTGTTTGAGAATGGTCTCTGGGCTCATTGCCAGTCAGAGCTGAATTTCCCGGGATTTCATCAGCCCTATCCCATGAGCTAATTCCAAAGCCTGGAGCCAGGAGGGGGCTGTGTCAGCTGGAGACTTAAGGGACCTAAAAGCAGAACTTAGAATTTTAAAGGGCCCCTTTACAATGCTGTCCTACTAAACAGACCACAGCTGTGGGATTCAAACAGGTGCTGATTTGCATGCTCATTTACATGATACTTATTGAAATCTTCCAGCACAAGGTTTTCTCACCCAGTGTGGCCTCTAGCCCCCCTCCCTTCTCTTCTCCTATTCCCTCTGCCAGCACCCAGAACTGATCCTTTCTTATATCTACCACCTCCATTCCATTTGTCAGTTATCTGACCAGTGCTCCAAGGTCACTGGCTCTACCTACTTTCCTTCCCTAAAAGTTAGCTTGGACAGCCATTTTCTATCCCCTGGCCTTTTGTTGCTGACCTTCCCTTCTAGAACCTTATCCCTGTTTCTTGGACACTCCCTTTCTCCTAATTTTTCCTCTGTGCAGTATAGCCAAAGGGAATCACCTAAGCTTCCTCTCTTCATCTCCCAAGGGAAGAATCGGTCAAATTACAAATCTTCCAAAGAGAAAGGAGTTTCTAGGATGCTTGGAGAATTTGAATTAGAAATAGAAGGAGTATTGGTTGAGGAACAGTATTTCTGAAAACGAAGTGACCCCTGAAGGTCACAAAGTCCACCACCCACAACCCTTTTGGTTGACCTACCTTTAGATTTCTGAGGGGCTCGTTGAAGTCTACACTCACCCGTTGTTGAAGTCAGGGCCAGAAGATTGGGGCAAATTCTCTGCTAACACAAAAGGAGACGAGATATGTCTGACTAAAGCCAGACAAAGGCACCTACAACTACTTCCCTTCCCCCCCCTCTACAGCTTGGATCAGGTTCCCAGGGCTACAGGTGCTTGTGACTCCATCCTCAGGGCGGGCACTGGGGACTTCCTGGCGGAAGGTTGAAGGGGGGGTCACCACAAAAAAAAAAAAAAAAAAAAAAAGACCTAAGACCTAAATTAGAATACCCAGGAAAAACAAAAGGAAGCTGGGGACCCAATGTTTAGGTTCTTGAATTTGTTTCTGGTAAACGGGGAAGCTGGGGAATAGATAGATGCTTAGGATCCAATTCCCCATCTTGGAAAGAAGGGGAAGCTAAGATTGTCTTCTACCTATAATGAACTGGAGGCTAGAGTTTCAGATGTTTGTGTTCTGAGGCCCTGGTTTTTGATGAAAGAAAAAGCCAGGAAGAAGTATATATGCAGCCTTGTTTTGTACAGGAATTTTGGAGATCTCCAAAGGGAATGTGGTTAAGAGTTGACCAAGTTATAGGAAAAACAAGGATACCTCCTTAGTCCCTCATCTTTATTTAGAATCTCTTGACTCAGATGAAACAGTTCAATCTGATTCCACACTTCAAGGAAGATGGGAATACATCCATTGTTCTCTGCCTATCCCTTTCTGGGACCTTTCTCCCCCTTACTCACCATCACCATCCAGATCCAAGTAGCCATCAATACCACTCATGGATACAGATTTGGAGAGGATAACACAGGCAGAGCCATTCAAGGGACCAGAGGATGGATGGTGGAAATTCTGAACCTATAATCAGCCCAACACCCCAAGAAGTTATTGAGTTTACTTTTCTGCCAAACTCCTTTCCCCTATACATTGATTTCTTTCTAAATGTAGGCCTCCTAGATAGAGGCTACCCATTTCTTGACTAACCACTTAGAATCTTTCACTTTAGATGGCTGGAATATTATTATTGCATCTCACCCTCTTCCCTACTAAGTGCAACTCAACTTCAGGCATTCTTTTAAGTGTAAGAGATATTTAAAAAGAAATTGTTTTGAAGGGTCTAGGCTTGTTTTTCTCCATCATTTTTAGTGTACAGACAACTCTGATAAAGCTAATGATCTTATGAATCACCCAGTCTGGCCAGATTGCCCAGTCTGATTTGGGGTGGAAGGAGGAAACTTTATTAAAATCCTTTGAACAAATGGCACTAATTTAATTAGGTAGGGGAAAAAAAGGGAGAAAACAGGAGAAAATATAGGAAAGAAGAAGAGATAGAATGCTTGGGAAGATAGGATATGGAGAAGAGGATCCTATAGAAAGAAAAGTAAAGAATAGCTTTTAAAAAGGGAATGAAGAAAGAAATGGAAAGGGAGAAAAATGGTGAGAACAAAGGAGGAAGAAGAGAGGGAAGAAGGAAGGAAGTAATAAGGATGAGGGATAAACATGAGAAATATGCTTAGAAATTCAAAAACACTGATGGAGGGAAGTAGGTGTCAGGGATAGGATTGCTACCTGTCTATCTTCCTTAGCCGTGGCTTCCTTTTTACAAATGAAAACAAAGCTGAATTATTCTTTGGTTGTTTTGGAAATAAACTGTGACAAGACATCCCCAGACCTAGATGGAGGAGGAGGGGCAGAAAAATTAGGAGGATGAGGGTATTTGGGCCAATCTATCTATCTGGATGAGGTATTAGTTGTTGCAACAACCAAAGACTCTGATGTAGAAAATGCAATCAGGCTTTCTTGAAGCTGGCTACCATCCCTCTTCCATGATTTAGATTTCTAACAAATTAAGCATTTTATCGTGATGAGGAAACCCTTAGTGAGTAAGAGTGTTTCTCTAATTCCCAAACATTGGGAAAAAGTTGACATGGGGAGCACAGGTCAGATAAGACTCTAGGGATGTTGGCCACAATATCTCTAGAAGTGAGAGAAATGGTAGACTTCCCAAATAAGTGGACCATACTATTTTAACTACTATTGTTTATCAGAATCCCAGATATGTATGTTTACCTGCATATTCACAGAGTTTACTCTTAGTCAAGAAGGGGAATGAGATGTTTCAAAAACAAGAAGGGACTTGTGGGTCCACAGTTGAAACACTCCCCTCCCAGTCCCCCCCCAAAAAAGGTCCTGTTTCATACCTCTTGAAATGAAACCTATCTATTTTGGAGAAGTTCCTCACCCTTCAAATTTCAAATATTATGGGTAACTTAGGAAGCAAAAGATTAGGGCAATCAGCAGATGAAATCAGACAGTGACAGAGACTCATACATAGACAGGAAACACAGAGGCCCAGAAAGACACAGAGAAAATAGAGACACAACAGAAAAGGATATAGAAAATAACTAGGATGGGGGTGGGAAGTGTAATATAGTGGAAAGAATACTGGATTTGGAGTTAGTTCTCACATGGGTCAGAATCACAGCCTGCTACTTCCCAGATGTGATCTTGGTCAATAGAACTTAACTCTTCTGGGTCTCACCTTATCTACAAAACCTTTAAGCTACTTTCTAAATTACTGGATCCCTATTAAATGAAGAGATATAGAGACAAGGAAAAGGGAGACAAATGGGCAATTGGCAAAAACACAGACAGATGTAAGATAAACAGTGTGTTTTGAGGAGGGGAGTGGGAAGAAGTGAGATCGTGCCATCTTTAGTTAGGGGGATAAGTGCCCAGTGTTCATAGGAGAGGGGGTCTATTCATACCAGGTATTGTGGTTGGGCACTTTGGTCCTGTAGCTGTAACCTCAGAAGACTCTCCAGCTCCTCCTGACTTTGAACTAAGGGAATTCTCCGGGGGTCCCTGGGTCTCAGTTTTTGCAAGTTCCTGCTGAAAAACACATTCACTTAGCTAACAATGTCCCTCAGTATGTATACCCAGCACCTGGAGAGATATCAACAAGCACCAGATCAATAAACAAGTATTTATTAAGGTTCTACTACACAATAAGCACTAGGGATTGAAAAGAAAAGGCAAAAAAACAGTCCCTGCTCTCAAGGAGCTTACATTCTAGGCAAAACCTATTTCACATAAAAGATAGTTACAGAGTAGAAGAGGAGGGATAAACAGAAAAGGCCTGCAGAATGGAACACGAGCTGATCTTGAAGGAAGCCGGGATTCTGAGAGGGACACATGAGGAGAAGGGGTACGTTCTATACAAGAGCAAGCACCCAGGAAAACAAGCATCTGGTATAAGGAACATCAAGGAGACCAGATGGCCACACTACTGAGTGCAGGCAAGGGAGTAAAGGGTAAGCAGACTGCAAAGATGGGAAGGGAGCTGGCTAGGAGCAGCACTGCCCCAGCCAAGCCAGGGCTAGACTCTGGTGGCTGGGGACACTGGCCCGCCTCCATCCCTTTGGCTCCTTCTCCCAAGCAAACAGCAGACAAGGGCGGCCCCTGCTGGTCAAGGGCGAGCCCTTCCAGAAGAAAGTTAGAGATGGGGCAGGGAAGGGAGGGAGGATGGTAATGGTTACTGGGTCTTCCTACTTCATGGCCCCTCCATTTTTTCCTCTTGACTTTTACTTCCAAACCTACCTCCCTGATTGTCTCATACTCTCTGTAGCTTTGGAGGAGGGACTGTGATGATTGTAAAGCATTACATCAGCTGGGGAGGTACCGAGCTTTCTCCGTTCCTCCCCTCCCCTCCCATCTCCCTCCTCAAACTCAGACCACTCTAGTTCTGAACCAATAGGATTTAGGTATACTTACCAAGGCCAAGGGATCAGGACCAGAGGAAATATGCCTCTCCGGAAACAGCAGGTCCCTAGAGTCACCACTTACTCTGAACTGTTTCAATCTGACCCTGGGGATCTTTTCCTCCTTGACTTCCTCTGTCTCTGGAGAAATGGATGGGGATTTTCCAGGGGGGATGCCTCCATCTGTCTACCTGTGCATAGCTCTGGGGATGTGTAGACTGTTCCCTTTACCCATATCCAGAGTGCCCCTAAATCCTTAGAGTAATCCAATCTATTAAAATGCAGATTTAGTCCACCAAATTTAAAGTTATTGAGAAGTGACTTTTGTGCTAGCCTCAAAAATGAAATCAGTCGGCTGGCATGTTTCTGAATGTAGAGTTAGAGATACTCTGCTCAACTCTCCCTATAAATCTCCTAAACAATTTAACTTTTCTCTTCCCGGATAAACTATAAGAGTTTTCCTGGCATTGTCCATGACTCTAGGAAATTCAAAATTAAAGGTGTATGTTAGACTTGGTAAGTAAGGGAAAGAATAGCAGCTAAAGAAAAGGATGGAACCCAATACTAACAGAATAGCCAAGAAAGGGAACTCTTGTTCTCTTCTCCCTCAGTTTTCTCAATTTTCCAAAAAACAAGAAGAAAAGATTAAAAGGAGGAATTTAGGGCTATTAGTGTCATCACCTATCTCTAAGACCACAGGGAGGAACACCTCAAATCCAAAAGAGGTTCTGAATTAGATAGCTGGGTTTTGTCCATCTAAGTTCCTTAGGAGGTGAACAGAGGTCTCAGATTTGCCCATTCTACTCATATCCCAAATGTGAGGGCATCTCTAGGCAAATGATTAAAGTGCTAAGAAACTTAGGTCTTGTCACTATTCCAGCTTCTAAGGATTCTGCAAAGATCGGTGGGGAAACAAGGTACTTAGGTCCCCTACACTTGAAGGCTTACCCTCCCAGTGGATCATTGGTAGCATCCTGGAACACACTACCCGGCTCCCAACTGTGACGTCGGAATGGGTCACAAATGTAGCTTTGGGCACGGTGGGCTTTTGACCTTCGGAGGGGCACTGGCTGGAAGCCCTCTTCTCCCTCTTCTTCCTGAGACTGCCCACTGGGCTCCACAGCTGACAGGCATCTCCGAGTTATTCCTTGGGGCCCTGGATCTCCTCCTGCCAGGAAGGCCTCTGGGATTTCGTCATTCATGGAAGTGACAGATGAACTGGCCTGGGCAGAAAACAAAGAGAGGCTGATGGAGATAAGGAGGATAACTCACACCCTTCCAGGCTAATTTCCTAAATATTTTTCATGTTTGCTTTTTTCTTTCTCTTTTTTAAGCCAGGGTTTTCAGCTACACCAATCCTTTTTTGGATTCTGCTCTCCAAAGCCAGACTTCTTCTGCACCCTCTCAAATGAATGAATGAAAAAACATTAAGTACTTAATACATGCTAGGCATTAGATAGAAATACAGACAAGTATGTCAGTACCTGTTGTCGCTGTTGTTTGTCCTTCATTCTCAAAGAGAACCATGACATCAGGGAGGGGATGCCATGGTGTGCAAGTGAATTGGATTTAAATGAGGGAGGGCTGGGCAAGGTCACCGGCTTCATTTCTTCTCCAGAGCCATCTGGGGCCAGTGGCCAGAGAAAGATCAGTATTACTGGAGATGGCCCTAGAAACAGTGGGGTCTTTTCCAGGTCTCCATTTGACTGAGGTAGTATCCATTCAGTAATTAAGGCTAAGTAAAAATTGAGGCAAAGGAATGGACTCTTTTACCTAGTTTAAAAAAAAAAAATCCAATCTGTCAATACCTGTCCTTAAGGAGTTTATACTCTAAAAGAGGAAGACAACACATATAGGGGAATGGTGGCCAGGGAAGCACTTTTTGGACAGCAGAAGGATTGGTGATTGGAGTCAAGGAGCAAATGATTAACATGTCCTTTTCAGGAATAATAGTGTTGTTATGAATACTGTTTCTAGTATTTTTTGTTCAAAAGGGGTAGTATATATTCCAGGTGATATGGCCTGGAAATGGGTGGTAAAGTGGCAAATGGGCCCATACCACCTTCTTGGAGGCAGGCATTTTGGCCCATACTAGGATATATCAAAGATCCATGACCTCTCCAAGGGCTCTTGACATTGAGGGTGATAAAGTCCCAATCAATTAAACAAGGTCAACCAATTCACCAAATCAGTGCCACACATCTAATCCACAATTTTAGGCCCTTTGTTATGATGAAGATACAGGTATCTGGGTCCCAGGGACTACTTCTCTAAGGACTACAGCTCGCTATCCAGTGAGATTTCAAGAGTGGTCTCGAGGAGCTGAGAGACAGGATGTCTGGGCTCACCAAGGACAGGGGTATGAAGGTGGATTGTAAACTTCTCCTAAGCCCACTAGTTACCCCAGGCATCTCCTGGATTTAAAAAAAAAAAAATAAGTATTGATCTTCCTTCCCTCCCAATTCAATCTGCCCAGTATATCTGACCACATGCAGGAGAGACAAAAAAAGATTCTCGGTTAGTCACCAACTTTGTGACCTTTTACCACCTAAGGCAGACAGGGAATCAGGGAATCAAGCCCTTAGTTAAGTTGGTTAAGTTTTAGTTCTTGGCCTGTGGTATTCAGGGATGGGAAGGGATGGGTGTAGCCATTGTGCCCATCCATGTCCTTCCTATGCTAAGGAGGAAGTTAATGTGTAGCCAGCCACCAAGACTTCTTTCCATTTCTACACCTGAGCCTAATGCCATCTGTACAAGCTGGCACCCAATCATATTGGCAACTAGGAAGGTATGTCTGAAGGAAATGGGAAAGATGGTGAATAGTTCTGGGATCAGGGCAGGATTCTCTGCTAAGTATTTTCCAGGGAAAGGTTAGATACAAAATTATATGGAACTGTGGTTGAGGGAAAAGGGACAGGAGTTAGAGAGGACTGAAGAGGGGCAAATAAGGAGAGAACTGGAGTCTTGTTATGTGTAGATAAACATACAAATAAGTGAGTTCTCCCTCCCCCCCCCCCCCAGATCTCTAGGTAGCTAGACGGTGAAGTAGATGGTGAAGCTGGGCCAAGAGTAAACAAGACTGGAGTTCAAATCTGCCTCAGACATTACTACCAGTGTGATTCTGGGCAAGTCACTTGCCTCAGTTTCTTCCTCTGTAAAATAAGCTGCAGAAGGAAATGTCAAACTATCCCAGTTAAAAAAATCTCAAATGGGGTCATGAAGGTTTGGAAGTGACTGAACAATTGCTATCTCTCTCACCTCCTCTTCCTCCCCTCCACCCCACAGTTCTGCATTTAAAATTAAAATAGGAAGGGCTATGGCAAGCAGAAGGAAATGAACCCAAATCTTTTCCTGTTTTCTCTCCCTCCCTGGAGACAAACCACCTGGCCCCCTCACCCTACTGGCACAGCCACTGATCCTGATATCATGGAGTTACCCTCTCTCTTCCTCCCAAAGCCCAGAACTACAATCAGTTCTCTTCTGAAAAATCTACTCCCCACTTTCCTGGTACTAATGCCATGCAGCTCCATCCAGGGGAACACTTTCCAATGACTCCCTACGTAGCAGAATTCCCTCTGCCCTCATTCTAGCTTCCATGAAGATGGAATCCCTCAAAGTTCTTCCTCCCTCATGATAGAGAGACATAGGATTTAGAGCTGGAATGAATCTGAGAGATCATATTGAGCAACAGCATCATCTTACAGTTGAAGAAACTGAAGCCTAGTTAGGGATTTCTCAAGCACCTGTGATGCAAAAATCTTTTCACTGCACTCCCAGAAAATTCTTCCTTTTGTACCAATACTGCAACATAGGTGCGCCACTCTACTCTTCCAGGGCTGGCTACCTCCCCCATCATACCAGACCGTGGTAATTCTTCCTTAGAATTGCTTTCCCAAAGCCTGGCCTCCTAGCTGTTTTTCCTCTTTTGTTCTTTGATCTTCCCTCCTTCCAAAGGCTCTCCCTCAAACCCTCCCCCTTCTTTCCCCCACAGGCTCCTGAGCTTAGGAAATGGAACAAGGGAGTAGTAGCCAGAGCTGGGTCTCACACAATGGCTTTATTTAGTTTCAGAATGAGATCATATCATGTCACATTGCTGTTTCCGCTGAGCATAGATAGGAGGTTCTGAAATAGATCTGGGTTGTCAAACACTTTTGGGGGTGGGGTGGGGTGGGGAAGAACATCAGGAAGAGAGTAGGTCATTTCATTCATCCCCCTCCAGACAGGAAGGTCCTCCAGCCCTGAAGGGCCCACATGGATTTCCATTTTCAAGCACACCCTGTTAGTGTGATCCTCACCATCTCAAGGGAGTCTCTGGGGTGTCTAACCTGTATCCCCACTGCTTCAGTAACAACCCCAAGTATTCACTCAGTCAACAATCTTTGAGCAATGAACAAAGTGCATGATGGTGACTGAGCCAACAGCAGATTGGAGAGAGGCATTCACTAATCCAGGCTGAAAGGAGGGGGAAGTCTGGGGAGTAGAACATTATCTCTAAATTGACCTCGGCACTCAAAGAGGTCACTACCTGAGATACAAGCTTTGGGGGGGATGGGGGAGTGGGGCGAGGAGTGGGGGAGCAGGAGCAAAGTGTAACTCCAGGTGGCAATTAGAGAAGGGCAGTCTGGAGGGCGCAGGCCAAGGATGGGAACCAGGAATGGGGGTTGGAGCCTCAGCTATTCAGTTATTACCTGAATTACATGATAGTGAACTACACTCTCCACCTCTATGGAGGAAAGAACAGAAGACAAACAGCCTGAAATTCACACAAGGCAGGGGGATGGCTACTCAGCCCAAACAACTTTCTGACTGACTAAAGTAGAAGAGATCCAGGACATGCAAGGAACAAGAAAATAATAGGTTATGTTTGAGTCTTTCCTAGGGTTTTACATATATTATCTCTCTGAGCTAGGTGCTATTATCTCCATTTTAGAGATGGAGAAACCAAGATCCAAAGAAGTGATTTAATTAGGGTTACATGGCTGGTAGGGCCTGAGACTGGATTCAGACCAGGAAAGAATTCCCTGATAGCACTTCCAGCGTTCTGACCATTACACTAGGCTGCTTTAGGCACCCTGAACTGAAGACACAATGTCTAACCACAGAACACACTGCCAGTCTGTGAGTGGCTTGGAGAAGGTGTCACTGGGTCCAGCAGCAGATATTCCCACTGGCCTTGAGTATAGGGAGAGATTTGGGCAGTTGAAGAGGTAATAAACCTGAGAGAGAGTATATAGGACCCAACCATGACCAACTCCCAACCTGAAATTGTATAGTTGAAATAAACACTTATAACAAACTAAGAGACAATCCCCTAAAGAAACCAAGCATTGTCCTAAAAGAAATCAGAGTTCCTCACATCCCAAATTCAAATCTTTTTTTTTTCTTTTCCCCGGGCTTATTCCACCATTTCCCCTAAAAAGCTGGTTGGGGAAATGAGTAGGAGAGCTGTGTTCCAGAAATTTTGCTTCCAGCAAATGCTGGGGAGTATCTGTGTGTGAGATATGGAGATACCACAAAGGGTGGGCAAGGTGGTAAATTCAACAAAGTAAAAAAGATGACTGTATCAAGCTAAAAACCAAGCATTGTCCCACTGGTGACTTTTGGTCTTTTTCCAGGCCTAGGAGGCTCCTAAGAGCCTAGGTTCTTAAAATCTCTTCAAAGGAACTTAAAAAAAAAAAAAAAAAAAAGACATCCCCTCCCCCTCCTTGCCTCACTCCCGGTCCATCCAGAAGGAGGCTTCTCTACAGGCTTTATAGTCCTGGGAAGCCAGGGCCACGGGGAGTCCTTTGATGGTTCAAAATTTAACTACTCCTCCTCCTCCTTTGGGGTAAACCATTAATCCAAGTCCTAGCATGAAAACTAAAGTACGAATAAGCTTAGATTTTCTCCTAAGACACTTACTTAGTGAGAAAGTCCTCTTGCACCTAGAGTACCTGTTTTTTCTCCTAGCCTAGGACTGATCCCAGAATTCCAGGGCTCCAACATTTCCTTGTCACTCTGGCAGTTTTGCATCTTTAAGTTATTAGAACTGTGGGCTTTATGTGTTTAGGTCACAGCCCCATCTCTGAGGATCTGAAAAGAACTGACATCTTAGTTTTCTACCCTCAGTAATCTGGTACCTAATCAAGCACTCGGCCCCAACCTCTCACTCAAACACTGATGACAAATACAGACCCAATTCTGAGATAGGAAGAGGGAACAGATGTGATTAGGATCCCTAAATCCAGAAACCCAGCCACCTCCTGACCCACAAAGCTAATGAGATGAACATGGCACTACCTTTGGCAGGCAGCAAGAGTGGGCAAGTAGCAAGTACCCCTGCCAGTCATCCACTCATACGCTCTAAGGCCAGACTGAAGAATCGGTCACCAGCTCTCCAGCAGTGATCCCCAGAAACTCACTATTATTAGGAAGAGACAGCATTCCTAGCTTCCCAAGCCTAACCACACACATTCTCAAAAACCTTTTTTAAAGGCATCTCAGCGTCTTCCTTTTCTCCATAAGCAGGGTAAGAGTGTTGGGTTTAGGATTGGGAAAACCTGTTGTGTTCAAATCCCATCTCTGACAACTGCTGAGTAACTGGAGTAAATTACTTAATCTAAGACTCTTTCCTCGTTTATAAAATGAGGAATAGTAGTTATAATACCTACCTCACCAGGATGTTGTAAGGCTCAAATGAGACAATGTAAATTCTCAATCTCTGTGGGTATCAAGTTTTCTTATGATCACTAACCATCTCTATTCTCACTACTCCAGAACTACCTTTACCTGAGAGAGCAGTTTCCCTACAAGGAGCTAACAGACAAGCATGGAAGGGTTTACAGAACAGCACAGGAAGTAGGGGAGGGGGGGTGGGAACTGGCTAGTGCTCTTTCTAAGGCTGGTTTTTTAGCATTGATTCCAAGTGCAGTGATAAATAGGTAAGGCAACCTGAGGTTCAGTAGGACATACATGGAGAAAAGAGATTTTGGCCAGGCATAGTCATCCTAGAAGACAATTTTCACCACCCCCTCAAAAAAAAATTCTGGAGAATATCTAGAAGCAGGGCTGGGGGCCCAAGTCATAAGGGCCCAACAACATAGAAACTAGAAGATCTGGGTCCCTGTTGCCTCTCCCTTTTGAGACACAGTTTTTTCTTGGAGAGATGGCTGATAGAAGGGCTCCAGGCAAGAAAACGTATCACAAACATATTCCCCCACACAAACACTGAAGATGGGTGAAAGCCAATGAAGCGGCAAAAGATTTAGCGATTTACCTGTGTACTAGAGAGGCTTCCTGAAGGACTCTACTTTTCTGGTTACCTCTATTTTTGGACCGAACTTGGATGGAAGGGGAGGAGCAAACTCACCGTTGTTGGGGAACCTACTCCAGCCCCCAGCTGATGAATTCCTTCAGGAGGGAATTCTTTCTCCTACTGGCCTCAGCAGAATTCTATCCAATTCGGCACCTCAACTGGGCATCTTTCTCTCCAGCACATTTAGAGGATCTCTCATGGTCCAAAGAATTGCCCAGAACAGGGACAGAAGTGACAAGACTTGCTTGAATCAAGACCAAGTATCTACTCAATTCCCGCTCTTACTCTCCCCGAACCAGAAAATACTATGCTTGACTCCTTTAACCCCTTGGATTCCAGCACTAAGATGAAAACCCCCAAGTCCCCTTTCCTGGGCACTCCCTGGGCAAAGGGCAGCCCAATGAGCCTCCCTGGGGTAGACTATACATAAATCCAAGCAGTTTACTAGGGGCAGTGAGTGGATAGGAGACTGCCTGTGGAACTCACCCTCCTGAGGGAAGAGGTGGAGCTTGTAAAGGGGGGGCTGCAAATGGGTGGGATTAGGAGTGGATCAGGGAAGGCAGCCACATCTATAAACTCACTGCTCAACCACAGGCAAGACTCCAATATGATAGAGGTGCATATTTCTTGCCCTACCTCATTTGGTTTAGAAGCTCTATCCCTTTAAGAGAGAAATTGCAGCTGGTGGAGGGGAAAGACCTCTGTAGAAAAATACAGGGAGGAGCAGTAGTTGTGGTTGCTGCCTCTGGGCAGGGCCCTAGTTCCAGCCAACAGGAATTCAGATTGACAGAGTGCATGGTCACATAACTTGTTGTGGATACCGTTGGGGGGATGTTTGACCAGCTCCCTTCCCTGATAACAACCTCTCCAAAGGACTGACTCACTCCCCCATCCCCACCCCAGGCACATTTTGGACAAGTTCTTCTGGGCAAAGGGAACAGTGGATGCCTGACATGGAGTATTCTAGTTTCTTTCCCTGGGCCAGAAGCAAGATCTGGGTTTGGTGGTGGGCAATACTGGCTGATTCCCAGATTATAGCCACAGAGGAAAGCTCCTACCTCAGCTTACTGATTGGGATCTATGAGAGGGAAAGGGCAGAAGGTGAACAGAATTGCAGTATTCAGGGTGGAGACCTCAAACACCATCTAGTCCAAGAGAAGCTAAATGCCTTGCCCCAAAACACAGGTATAGTTAAGACTAAACTCCAGCTCCCCAGGTATTTTTCACATATTATTTTATATTATACCATGTTGGTTGGTGTCTATCACCATGTGAAGATCACCTCCTAGCAGTCCCAGCAACTTGTAAAGTTCTGTCCATACTTCCTTTTTATCTCCAATTAGGCATGGTTCCAAAGCCCAGTAAACAAAGAGGGTGGAGGTCCTTGGACCTCTCTCCTCCTGATACCAGTTGGTATGAGGGTGAGGAGATGCTGACTGAAAGGATGGATGACGTACAAGTGAGGAGGGGGCCCCCGGGCTGATTTCCAGGGAATGAAAGGGTTTGGGGAAATGCTAGAGATGGGCTGCTGGCTGTTCTGACTTTTAGTGAGAGGCCCTATAATTGTGGCCCCCATCTTCTATGAAGGATAGACGCTTATATTAACCTTTCCTCCTCCCCTCCTGATTTGCAAGCTTCCTGCCCTCAAGAAATCAGGATTCAAATCTCACCAGAATAGCTCTGGGTGGGAATAAGAGTTGTTTCCTGCCTCCCTCCACCTCAAATAAACAATCTCAAGTAGTTTCGAGAGCTCAGACCAAAAGCCAAGAATTCTCGCTAAGTTGTTCTGTCTATAGATTTTGGAGACTCTCAGGTGCTCCACCTCACCACTCAAGGGAGTTTTGAATTCCACTCTGCCTCTGAGGAAGCTGACTTTTCCAAGAGATGAAGTCTCATTATGACACTGAATGCTGACTTCCTCACTGCAACCCTGATCATATGCCTTCAGTTCCCTATAGATTATCTCTTTTCTGCCCAGGAAAAATTAAGTTACAAAGTACTTTGAGCTCTTCAAGGAAAGGTACTTCTAAAAACAACCTTTGGCTTGGGGGCAAGAAAATACACCTACTTCAAGCTGATTCAACTTTAAAAATGCTTTCCTGTAGCAGGAAATCTGTTCTAAAGTCTAACCAGTTTTTCCTTCTATTAAGGATGCTTCTCAGTATGTCCTCTGTGAAGATGGGAAACAGCAGATTATTCCCTCCTCTTTCAGACCTAGAGATCATTCAATCCCCTACTGAGATTCCAAAACTGCTCTTTTCTCCCCTTTCATTGGATTGCACTTCCTTTTTGTCACTGTCCTCTACCTCTTATGGGAAGCCCCAGCAACATCTGAAATCTTTCTCTGCTGGCTAAATAAGGAATCAATATAACTGCCAAAACAAAATCCATGTTGCAGACCCCCTCTGACCTGGCCATTCCTAGGATGTCCAAGCTGCAACCCTCGGAAAAGGGAGGTGAGCTGCTGGAGAGCTATTCCATTCTTGGCCTCCCGTTGCCTCCATGTCCTTTTCATCTTTCCTGGGTCTCAGAGTTGAGAGACTCTGGTTGCTGGGTGAGTGAAAGGTTAAACCGGTTGGGCAAGAGAGAGGGGGAGCAGAATCTAAACTGGGAAACTTAATGGCGGAAACAATGCGGGTTTTTGTTGGGTTTCCCTGCCGCCTGGGAGGTTGTTCTCGGACCACGGCATTCCTGGGTTGGACAGAATTGAGCTGGGGTGGCTTCTCCCCACTTTGCTGCTGCAGCAAAAACCAGCTTTTTCATCACTTCTTTACCCTAACTGAAGTTAAAAGCAAGCTAACTCAGGGGACCTCAGCTCTTCTCCCCCTCACCCTGCTCAGAGCAATGAGCCATTACAAATGAATAATAACTCGGGAAGATCAAGCCTTGGACAAGGGGATTTGGAAACAGGGAAATGAGGGAAAAGCTACCACCCTTTTTAACTTTTCATTGAGCAGGCAACCAGTTAAAATTAAACCATGTCTGAAGGAACAATGTTCAGCAGGTGAGGTGATGAAGCCTGCTGATATCTGGACCACCACAGTCCTAACTCACTTCTCTGGCTAAGAAGAGTAGGGGCTAATGACAAAGAAGGAAAAATAAGTATGTGGAAAAAAAAATAAAGGCTGAGAGAGGGTTCTGGGATGAGGATCCACAGCTCCAGGTGCTAAGTAGCTTAGCTTCTTGGAAAGAAGCACAGTTTTCAGGGCCTAGGTCTGCAAAAGTAGCTGAGGTTACCAAAATGGGGGAAGGGAAGACACACAGTTGATGTGGAGTTTGTTTTTATTAGAAAACCCATTTCGATAAGCGCTTCCCTGCCCCCAAACCAGGAGGCCTCCAAGAGACTTGTGGTTCTGATTTCCTCTTTCCAGAGGTGGTCAGGCAGTCTCTGAAGTTCCCCCTTCTGAACCCCTGAGAAAGTCCTCATTGCCAGCTTTGCACCAAGCAGCCCCAAAGTGAGGAAAAGGCCACTTGGGCTCAAGATCAATGCTGGGGTGTTTCTGTTGATATAAAAACCCAATGGATGGCTTCAAAACTGCACCAAGGAGACTCTCTTGGGCCCCTAGGCCTGTTCCTTTGCTCTACATGAGAGCACGGCCATGGAGAAGATGGTGAAGGACTAAGGGAAGAGATTGCATTGAGACATCCTTTGGAATCTGGAAAGCACCTGGATTTCTTGGGAGGGGAGGGTGCACATTCAGTTCTTCTTGGTCTTGGGAGTGTCATATTTCCTCTTGCTTGAATACCACAGGAGCAGGGGAATCCCAATGGAAGGAAGGGTCATAACACCAAATGCTGCCCAGTCCAGCTGTGGAAGAAAGCAGAAGTCTTAGAGCCTAAATTAAGAGAAGATGCAACCAACAGGAATAGAGCAGACTAATCCCACTACCAAACAGATCTTGCGCAGAAAACCTCTCCAGGTATTCCAGCTGGGGCTTCTGGCTGGTTCTCTCCAGAGACATCTTGTCCTCTGCTTCTAATACAACCTTGGCTAGTGGAGAAACTGTGGCTCTTCTCAATGACCTCTGAAGGAGTGATGCTGTCATCTCCTCCTGAGTCTTTAGGCCTGGTGTCATGGCTCTAATCTTGGTTTCATTTTTTTTTCTTCCTTTTTGGCAAGGCAATTGGGATTAGGTGACTTGCCCAGGGTCACACAACTAGGACATGTTAAGTGTCTGAGGCCAGATTTGAACTCAGGTCCTTCTGAATCCTGAGGCAGTGCTCTATCCACTGCGCCATCTAACTGCCCCTTATAATTTTATTGGTATAGAGAACTCTCAGATGGGGAATTTCCTATTGCCCTCTGGTTTCTAAGTTCTACCTCTCCTCATTAAAAACCTTTCCCATAGTCAGTCAGTCATCAAGCATTTATGAAATGCCTGCTATGTGCCAGGCAATATGCTATGTGCTAGGGACACAAAAAAATGGAAAAATGTATCTCTTACCACCAAGGAGCTGGTAAATCCCCCAGCCCTCCTCTCCCTGGTTTCTATCATATCAACTTTCTTCCTTCTAGAGCTTTTGAATACAGTTACCACTCTTTCTTTAAATTTTTTAATCTTTCTGCCTCAATGCTTCTGGAATCTATGAGTTGCCAAGTGTGATTGCAAACCCTGCATATTTCAGTTAATATTCTTCAAGTGTTGTTACGGCCAAAATATGTCACCCTCTTGCCAGTCTTCTAATAACAAAGCTTTCTTGGCTTCAGGCAACAGACCCAGTCCAGCTAAGCCTCTCTGTGAAACTTTACTAGCCTTCTGGAAGCTGTCAAAAGTCTATGCTGCACTGGCACGGGCTTGGAAAACCCAAGAGTCACTTCTACACCACAATGAGGCCATGAAGAAGAACTCTAGGGAAGGGGGATATCATTCCACAATCTCCATAACCACTGAATCTCATATAGGATTCAGGATTCTAAAATCACAGAGTCAAATGATGAGGAGGAAAGGACAGGTTCTTGGGGGTTAAATTCCCATTTTTGAAATTTCCAAGCACAGTAACAATCTTATGGCTATATTTCATTAGAGACCAACAAATAGGTAGATAAAGCAAAAATCAACCCAAGAGAGGAATGATAAGGAGTCTTGGGGATTACAATATGCAGGAAACCCAAAGCCAGGGTGAGAAGACATAAGTATGGAAAGGGTCAGCTGTGAAACTTACGAAATGGGGAGAGAATCTCCTATCAAATTCTCGTTGTGCCAGAATTCCTCCCTGCCCAGGGGCACTGGTGAAGCCAACCTGAAAACATGAACAGACAAGACATCACAGTGTATCTCCGAATTCATTTTTTCTAAAAAGGGCATTCCCAAACAACTCCGTTTTCGGTATTAGATACTCATGTCCCATAGGTTTTGACTATATCAAAAGGATGTTACTGGAAGTGGACCAGAGCCAGAGATTTAGGAGAGAAATTTAATGAAGAACATGATTTAGGCCTGGAAATGGCTAGATGACTATTCTCCTAGGAAGAAGAGTGACAATGAATTGGAAGTCAATTCTAGGATTCTAGTTCTGCTACTGCCCTTTAAGCTCAGCATCTAAAAATATTGCCTTTAAAAAACCCACTGGCAAAAAAGGACCGAGCAGACCTTCTTACAGCCATATTGATTCTCTTTGAGATTGTAAAAAGGATTAGAGCAAATTTATCATCAGTGGTCTAAAGCTGTAATCTGTTTCCTCATCTGACAAGTGGGGATATTATCTGTACTACTTGCCCTGTCTCACAGGACTTTTAAATGATTCACATGCAAAAATGAATGTGAACTCAATTTGAAAATATAAACCACTATATAAATATAAGTGTTAAATAAAAAAAAGGTTAAGGCCTAATTCACATTCCATCATCCTGGAGAAAAGGCAAAGTTTGGAGCACACTGCAAACAACTTTCCTAAAGGGGCAGCCTTTGAGACTTTATTTTGGTTCTGAAGACAATAATCAATTAACTCATTAGTTGGGAGAATTGAAACATAAAACAGATTTTGGAAACAACTACAAACAGTATTTCAGGATTTTAATAATTTTCTAGATGGCTCTAGGAAAAGCCTTATCGCACTCTGCCCTCAGCAACTGGGCCAAGATCCCACTTTTCAATTATGTCAGCTTGCTTTAAAGATCAATCAGTTACTATTAATTATGTACCATATGCCTTTTAATATGAGATATATAAGAGAAATAAAAAAATGTTCACTCTCTGCTCTCAAAGGAATTTATGTGAACAGAAGAAAAGACCGGAGAGCTAAGGTCACAACTATGAATGCTTTTGAACGTCAAGAAAGTAACAGGCAACAAGACTGTACATTTTTTTTTTTTTTAATTTTGCTTTTTTGCTGAGGCAATTGAGGTTAAGTGACTTGCCCAGGGTCACACAGCTAGAGAATGTTAAGTGCCTGAGACCAGATTTGAATTCAGGTCCTCCTGACTTCAGGGCTGGTGCTCTAACCACTACACCACCTAGCTGCCCCTAGACTGTACATTCTTAAGCAAGAAATGATCATGATACAATTAGCTTTTAGGCCAATTTATCAGTGAAAGGCAAACTAAAAAAGTGGAAGATTAATGACTAAGATGCTAATGCACTAATGCCAGGTACCAAATGATAAGGGCCTGAACTAAGGTGATAGCAGTAGGAATAAAAAAGAACAAACAAGGTTAGAAATGTCAATATATCCTCCTTTTATGACTTTAAAATGTCTTCTTCTGAGACTTCAGAATTTAAAACATTCCTTGAATCAAGGAACTTCGCACTCCCCAACCTCCCCCCAAAAAAGTCAAAAAACAAACAAAAAAACCCCAAACTTACCACCACTGGCCCTTCTTCCTGGGCAAGATATGTGATGGTCGCAGAGGTAAAGTTAAAATAGCCAGCCTTGAGGGGTCGCAGGACCACAGTATGGGAAACATTGCTGGCACTGGCCCACAAGTTAAGGAGACACATAGAATGGATTTTATAGTCCAGACTGCAACAATTTTCTAGAGTTTTGCCTCTTGCCTAATTCACTGCTGATCACAAAGTATAACTAAGATTTCATACCTCTAACAATTAATGAGTAAAAAACCAAATATTGTTCATTGTTTACTATAGATGCCTTGTTCTTATAGTCAAAACCTAAACGGTTCATGTATGTATATTAAGCGTAAGTTTGGAGGTAAACATACAGAACAGGAACTATTTTCAGGGTGATATGCCATAAAGAAGGAGTATTCACTTAAAATATTATGACTTCATCTGTGTATTCTATCTTATACTTAAGGGAGGGGGAGAGAGAAGACATCCCATTCAAATCCAAAGTAATGAAGTGTCAATCAGAATCAGTTGAATACTTTAAAAGGTAAGTGACTTTCCCACTCATTTTCAAACAGATGATATCTAAAACAATCCCAAACATCCTATCTTATTCATAAAAACTTTTAGAAGAATCTCTATGTAATCTGTATCCCAGACAATTTAGCATCTTTCCTAATATCTAACCTAAATTACCATCACTGAAATTTCAATTCATCCTTTATCCTGTCCTATCTTATCTTTTTTTTTTTTTTTGCTGAGGCAATTGGGGTTAAGTGACTTGCCCAAGGTCACACAGCTAGGATGTGTTAAGTGTCTGAGACCAGGTTTGAACTCAGGTCTTCCTGATTTCAGGGCTGATGCTCTATCCACTGTGCCACCTAGCTGCCCCTGTCCTATCTTACCTTAATAAAGCTAGAAGGGTTAACTGTTAACTACCATAAAATGATCTGAGATTTCATTACTCCCATTATTGCCCTCTTTCTCATTTCTCTTTTATTCCCTGAACCACTCTTTGAGTAAAACAAAATAAAAATGAAAAATGTCAGCAGGATACGGAGCAATTCGGTCCCATTTGACATTAAGCATTCCTGAAACAATACCAAAGTCTTCTGGGGGAAAAGAATCATCAGATAATTCCACATCTAGAGCTGCACTAAAAAAAAAAAAAAAAAGAAAGAAAAAACACAGAAAGGATTAGGGAACAAGAAAATTGAGATAACTGTAAAAACTTAAACTACTCCCCTTGAATTCAAAATCTTCTGGAAGGCAGACACAATAATGTAGCTCAGGGACTACCACCATGCTAAAATTCCTAG
>JAJPUD010013405.1:0-28249 GCA_023553655.1 Myrmecobius fasciatus
TTTTTTTTTTCTCACTGTGAGCTGAGACTACAATGTAAGTTTTCCACTGACATAAGGACATAAAAACCAGCATGTTTTGCTGGGAAGCTTAACAAGCAGCAGTACCTATCAATGAATCCTTGGACAAAATTTTTTGTCATCTTCTGCTTCAGAAATGGTACCTCCTGAAGAGAAGGTAACTGGTACCACCTGCTAGAGAAGATTCTCAAGAAAACAGTAAAGCAGATCTGAGGACAATTTCATCAGAAGATGTCAAAGCACTAGCCAACAGTAGAATAGGGGAGCATCAATAGAATTGCTGATAGAAGAAATATGAGATTGAGAGAGCACAGACAGCTATGGAAGACTAAACTCTGACCTATGGAAATCTTGGATTGGGCTGGAAATTTAGAGAACTGTACTGTTCCCTGGAATCCCTTTGGTGGTCCACAGAAAGGAGAGAGTTGGAATTCTTTTGACTTCATATGGATTTAGATGTGAAAACCTCACTATGACCTTTATCCTTTATTATTCCATTTTTTGAAGCCTTCTGCTAAATTACAAAAGGCTTGTACAATTGAGATACCAGATGATGGTAAAATTTCATTCAGAGATTCACAATACACACACGCACAGGTGTGTGTGTGTGTGTGTGTGTGTGTGTGTGTGTGCTTGTATATGATTGAAAGTCAATTTTCAACATCTTTGACCAGGCCAACCTAAATCTAAGACAGACTTCAACGCTGGACTGAATATTGTGAAATATTCCCACCTATGGAGACAGAATGGAGGGAGTGGAGATGAGGGAGGGCAAAAGAGAGAAAGAGAGAGATGGAGACAGAGAGAGGCAGAGACAGGGAGAGACAGAAAGATAGAAAGATAGGGAGAGACAAGAGACAAAAAAAGGAGAGAGAAAAAAGAGACAGAGAGAGGGGAGAGAGAGATAGAAATGGAGAGGCAGAAAAAGACAGAGACACAGAGAGACAGAGGGAGAGACAGAGGAAGAGAGAGAGGGAGAGGGAGAGAGAGAGAGAGAGAGATCTGGCTCTCTTTTTCTCTACCTCTCATTCATTCTCAACTGGGTTGGGGGCAATAGGGAAGCAAGGAGAGAGGACTCCAGCATGCTACTATCCCTAGCTCTGCAATGCCCTCTGGCGGTATATTGTGGTTAAGACATTACAGGGTGAGAGTCTGGAGAAGATGGTCCATTGCCATGTGTTTTTCTGACCTTCTTTTCCTCCCCTCAAGCTTTCAGTCTGTCAGCCATCTTCTTGGCTGCTCTGAAAAACTGTTGCTTTATTTCTCTGATATGGGAGTTCTCTCCAGCCTTCTTTCCTTCTTTGTCTTGTAGCCAATCTTTTGGAGATAATGCCCTCTAAACTTAGCCAGGGGCAAGAGCATCTTTGTCTTCTGCCAGATTGTACTCAAAGTCTTTCATGGGACCTGCTAGAATCTGTACTTCAAGGGGTATAGCCTCCAAAAGTCCAAAAACACCCATCTTCACACCATGAAAAGCATCAAAAAAGGACTTTAGTGGGTGAATTAATTTTTTTAATTCTCACTATATGTTACTTTTTGTTGTTTAAAGTATTTTCCAATGACTACCATCTTGATCTTTCTGTCTCACTGGTCTATCCCTATTAAACTTTCAATCTATTCCACCCAGCTTTACCCACAAGCCAAGTGCATCTATTCTCCACCATGTTAGGTAACAGATACCTACAACCTTTAAGCAAAGAAAAAGAAGAGTTAGAGCTTCCCAGTACTGTTCTTCAAAATCTCAGCTAAAATTCTACTTCTGGGGAAAAAAAAATCTTTTCCAGTCCTCCTTCATACTCATGCTTCCCTTTGTGGCTTTTCTCTTAAGTTATCTTGTATATGTTTTGTGCAGGAAGAGCTGTCCCCTCATGTAACATAAAGATGTTATATCTTCTCTTAGAATGACAAATAGGATACTTTCCGAAAAACCTGGGAAGACTTACATGAACTGATGCAAAGTGAAATGAGCAGAGACAGGAGAACATTGTATAAAGTAATAGCAACATTTTGTCAGTGATTAAACTGTCAATGACTTAGTCATTTTCAGATCTAGTGACCCAAAACAATTCCAAAGAACTTGTGGTTAAGAAACTGGAAATTGAAAGGATGCCCATCAATTGGAGAATGGCTAGATAAGTTATGGTATATGAATGTTATGGAATATTATTGTTCTATAAGAAACAACCATCAGGATGATTTCAGAGAGGCCTGGAGAGACTTGCATGAACTGATGCTGAGTGAAATCAGCAGAACCAGGAGAACATTATACACAGCAACAAGACTATACGATGATCAATTCTGATGGACATGGTTCTCTTCAACAGTGATGTGATTCAAACCAGCTCCTATTGTTCAGTGATGAAGATAGTCATATACATCCAGAGAAAGGCCTGTGGGAACTGAGTGTGGACCACAACACAGCATTTTAACGCTTTTTGTGAATATTTCCATGCATTTTGTTTTTCTTCTTAGGTTGTTTTTTTTTCTTTTCTTCTCTTTCTAGATTTGATATTTCTTGTGCAGTAAGATAACTGTATAGATATTTATACATATATTGGGTTTGTCATATAATTTATCATATTTAGCATGTATTAGATTACCTGTCATCTAGGGGTGGGGGTGGGGGGAAGGAGGGGAAAAGCTTAGAAAAAAAAGTTTTTTGCAAAGGTCAATGTAGAAAAATCACTCATATGTTTTGTAAATAAAAAGCTTTTAATAAAAAAAAAAAGAAAGAAAAGAAACATCATCTTTGGAGACACAAGGTGCCTCAAATAAAGTCTCACCCTTTGAAAAAAAAAAGAACTTGTGGTTAAAAAATAGTAATAAATTCAGTCTGAATGCAAATTGAATCATACTTTTTTAATTTCATTATTCTTGGCTTTTTTTTTGGTTTGTGGTTTGTGGTTTTCTGTTTGTTTATTTTGTTTGTTTTGCCACATAGTTAATATGGAAATGTTGTACATGACTCTACATATATATAAATCTACATCCAATTGCTTGCCTTCTCAAAGAAAAGGAGAGGAAAAAGAGAGGGAGAAAACTTGAAACTCAATTTTTTTAAATGAATGTCAAAGGGGCAGCTAGGTGGCACAGTGGATAAAGCACCAGCCCTGAAGTCAGGAGGACCTGAGTTCTAATCTGATGTCAGACACTTAACATTCCCTAGCTGTGTGACCCTGGGCAAGTCACTTAACCTCAATTGCCTCAGCAAAAAAAGCAAAAAATAAAATAAATAAAATTAATGTGAAGGGGCAGCTAGGTAGTGCAGTGGATAGAGCACTAGTCCTGAAGTCAGGAGGACCTGGGTTCAAATTTGACCTCAGACATTTAACACTTATTGGTTTGACCCTCGGCAAGTCACTTAAACCCAATTGCCTCAGCAAAAAGCAAAAAAACAAAAATGAATGTTAAAAACTACTGTTTACATGTGATTGAAATAAATTAAGTTTTTAAAAAAAGAATGTGGGCTACTTTAAGGCAGTGATTGCTTTTGCCAGCACTTAGCACAATGTCTGGCATTTCATAAACACTTAATTAACTGACTAATTGACTGCTCCAACTCCTCAGCATCCTAGTTCTTTTTTCTCCCTCTTCAGATTTCCTGGGACAAGATAATTCTAAAAAGGTTTGGAAGTGATGAAGTTTCTGAAGCAACTGCAAGTCATATTTCTCCTTTCCCCATCTCTCCTAATTATATTTGTATTCAATCATTTGTCTTATCCAATTCTTCATGACACCATTTGGGGTTTTCCTGACAAAGATGCCATTTCCTGCTCCAGCTCATTTTACAGATGAGGAAACTGAGGCAGATAGAATTACATATCTACCAAATATCTGAAGCCAGATTTGAACTCAGAAATTCTAAGCTGAAAGCTCTATCCACTTTGCCATCTAGCTGTTCATCTTTACTTGCACTCAAAGAAAATTAAATAAGGCCTAAAGAATTGTTCTTAAACTGAGCATCAGCCTGGATTACACCACCCTCCCAACTCTTCTCTATGTGTACCTTGACTCTACACCCTACCTAACTCTTTCCATACATATACGCTTACCCTGTGTCTAAGCAGAGATGTGCTGGTAAAATTTTAACAACCAGGCTCCCTGGGAGTGAAAAAAAAATGTATGCACAATGCACCTTTAAATTTAAATGGCATTACTCACACTTTCTTAAATCTTTATTAGGGCACCCAAGTGGCACAGTGGATTAAGCACTGAAACCTGGAGTCAAGAAGACTTATCTTCCTGAGTTCAAATCTGGCCTCAGATACTTACTAGCTGTGTGACCCTGTTTACCTCAGTTTCCTCATTTGCAAAATGAACTGGAAATGGCAAATAACTCCTGCACCTCTGCCAAGTAAAGCCCAAATGGGGTCACGGAGAGTTGGACACAAATGAAAAAAACTAGACAACAATGCTAAATCTTAATCAACAAAACAATAACTCAAGCCCTGATTTGTTGCAAATGCCCATTTTTCAAGCATAAAAGTAAGCTGGTTTCCCCAGCTTACACCTACTGCTGAGTCCCCTTAACACATTCACTTCCTAACCCCTAGATCAATGCATACAAGATAGAAGTTCTCATTATCTCAAATCCCCTCAAAGTGCCTTGACTTCTGATCTGTTGCACCAGATCCAAATATGACATCTTCATGGAGCTACCTATGACTTAGCTGGTGCCTTCTGGGAGCTGGACATTCAGAAAGTTTAAGAAAGAAAAGGAGAGGGGAGATATCTCATTCTCTGAGATAGGTGCACCTTCTGGTAATTCATTTGCCCTGGATTTGGAGTTGGAGTTGGAGGACCTCTCATTTGATTCCAATTCTGCTACCATCAAGTGAGAGTCATATAATTTCTCTGGGTCTCAGTTTCCTTCTATAAAATAAGACTCAAATTCTGCTACCTGAGATCTGCAGAAGGTAGCAGGAACCACATTAAAATGTAATTGGGAAATGTTAAACAAAATAATAAATATATATGTATATATATTATTTATATGTACATATGCATATGTATATAATGTACATGTAGTATATATATAATAATACATATATACATATGTATATGTATATAAAATTTGTTGATGTTCTTGAGTCCTATCCTCTGTGACTCCATTTGGAGTTTCTGCTTTCCCATTTTCTTCTCCAACTCATTTTTTAAATTTGTTTAAGTCTTGAATAGTATTTTATTTCTTTTTCCAATTTTGTGTAAGCAGAATTTTTAATATTATCCCCCCCTTAGGCAATTGGGGTTAAGTGACTTGCCCAGGGTCATACAGCTAGGAAGTGTTAAATGGAGGCTGGATTTGAATTCAGGTGCTCCTGACTTCAAGGCCAGTGTTCTATCCACTAATATTCACTTTTTAAAACAAAATTTTGTTTTCTGCATTTTTCCCTCCATGCTCTCTCCCCTTCCTAAGCTGGTAAAAAACTTGATATGTGTTATATATGTGCAATTGTGTAAAATATACTTTCATATTAGTGATCTTGTGAAAGAAGAAACATCAAAAGAACAAAACCATGAAAAAATCAAGAAAGTGAAAATAGTATGCTTTGATCTGCATTGAGACTCCTACAGTTCTTCTCTCCATGTAGATAGCATTTTCAATCATGAGTCTTTTGGAATTGTCTTGTATCACTGTATTGCTGAGAAGAGCTAAGTCATCCATAGGTGATCATCGAACAATGTTTCCAGCTCAGTTTTTACAGATGAGGAAACTGAAGCGACTTGCTAAAGATAAAATAGCTAGTGTCTGAGGCCAGATTTGAATTCAGATCTTCCTGACTTTCAGACCCATCACTGTATCCATGGTGCCACCTAGTTGGTCCATAACATAGATAATGTAAGTTTGTGGTTTTCTAAATCAATGTGCTATACACAGAGATTTGCTTCTATTTTAGTTTGATGTGATCATCAAGATCTTTTCTACCTCTAAGTTCTATTACCCAGTGATTTATGACCCATTATCAATTAAAAGTCATAGAAACTACTGGGTGGAGTCAGAAATGGGAGGAAACTGAACAAGATTCTTTATGCACAGGTTGATAGCAACTACAAAGAGCTCAGGCTCTGACTTTTAAAGTTTTATCTTTCTTTAGATAAAATACAAACCACCAATTCCAAGTGCTTATTGATTGTCAGAACAAATGCTAACAAAGAGATGTCTCCCACTTTTCTTGCCTCCTCTTCTCAAGCCCCTTTTAGTATCTCTTCTAGTCTCTGCAATTAATCAAACATATATTTGTAGAATATTATTTCCTTTCATTCAAGAAATATTAATTATTAACTAGCTATATCAAGGAATTAAGAAAGTTCTTCCCCATCATGATTCAGTTGCATTTTCACTCTGGAAGATCCCTCCATCTTTGTGACACCTTCCCATTGATAAATTCCTCCTGGAACCACCATTTTAAGGAAATGCTCAGGTCAACCAACTTTAATTCTTTTCTAAGTTCCATTCCTGATTCTCTGGACTTTGTCCCCTCTTAAGTACCCCCCCCTTTCTTCTTCTCCCTCTCTCTCTCTCTCTCTCTCTTTTTTCCTCTTCCTCCCTCTCTCTCTCTCTCTCTGTCCCTCTGTCCCAATCTGGTCTCTGTCTCTGTCTCTCTCTGTGTTTCTTTCTGTCTCTCTCTCTGTGTCTCTGTCTCTGTCTCTGGGTCTGTGTGTGTGTGTGTGTGTGTGTGTGTGTGTGTGTGTGTGTGTGTGTCTTTCTCTCTCGTTTCTTTACGATATCTTCCTTTCAGGTAGAAACCATCTTTACTTTTGCTTATATTTCTACTCTCAGACCCTAGTTGTTCAGAACGCATGTGAATGCTTGTTAACTTGCTGGCATCTTGATTAAGGAAATCATGAAAATTATTTCTGCATTCAAGGAATCTCTGTGTTTTTTACTTTGCTTCAATCTTTTCTTTATGATGTTGCCAATGCCTCCCCAAAGAATTGCTACACCTGGATCAAAGTGGGAAGTTAAAGTAAGATGACTGATTTGGAACTTTCCTAAAAAAGTAAGATAAAATCTTTATTGTTCAAAATATTACTTGGTGTAACTGACCTTTCAATGATCATATGGCCAGGAAGAGAATCCCATCCTATGTATGTAAACAAAAACCTTTGCAAACTCCTAAGATTCTTCTGGTGAGTATAAAGGTATAATTTTATAAGTTTCCTGAAAGGGAAAAAAAATCAGGTTAACCAATCAATTATTTTAATAATGCTATTTCAGTAATAATAGATATATCTGAAGTTTATTAAACTTAGTTCAAAGTTGTGAGCTTTGTTCTCAGTTTGCTGTAGTTTACATATGTCTGAAATGAGTGAGAGTCTGAAAATCAAATATGTAGATGTGGTAATGAAATTATGACTGACAAAAATATCCTATGATAATCTCAGAATTGTAAATACTGAACCTGTCACACATGGTATATTGATTATTGACCTTTTACTAGCTAAAAAAGTTAATTTGGACAAATACTTGGAATATATGGCAAGAATGTTTTGAATGATTAAAAAGAAAAAAAAGAAAAAAAAACTTGGTAGATAATAAAAACAAAGACAATCAAAATATGTGGATTTTAAAAGTGAAATCATCAAAGATTTTAACCAAAAAGAGGTAACAGATTCTCTGATCTGGATAAGTAGTTCTAAGAATCAACAGCTTAGAGATGATAATTAAAAACATGGAAGCCAATGATCCAAGACCAATTCCAAAGAAACCATAATGAAAAATGTTATCCACCTCCAACAAGAGAATTGATGGGCTCTGAGTACAAATACTCAGTGAAGCATACTTTCTTCACTTTATTTTTCTTGATTTTTTTTTTGCAATGTGGCTAATATGAAGATATGTTTTGCATGATTTCTCATATATTATAGACATTCTATTGCTTAGCTATTCAATGGGTGGGAAAGAGGCTGGAGGGAAGGAGAGAATTTAGAACTCAAAAAATTTTAAATGAATGTTAAAATAAATAAATAAAAGATAATTATTTCTTAAAAAAGAAAAAAAAGCAAATTGTTCTCTTGGTTCTACACCAATTTTCATCATTTTATTTCTTTTTATTTATTTTTAAAAAAAGAATAGAAAAAAGAAAAACAGAAAAGGAAAACAAAAGAAAACAAAGCAGAACATTGTCAAGTGTCCAGCATAACATCAGAGAGGATATGAAATACATAATAATAAATCACCAGTTCAAGGAAAGATCTATAAATAGTAGAAGAAATTATATTGATGAGCATCCATCTTTTCTTTGCTTCCTTGTAGGTTATTCTTTTGTTCTCTGCTGCATACTTTTTTTACTTTATTCTTTTTTCTCCCTTTCATTCTTCACTCCCTCGAGCAGGCTATATAGTTAAGTAGAGATATATATGTTATAAACATTTATAGATATATACACATATGTACACATACACACTATATGTAAAGATATATATATATACACATATATATTCACACCCACCCACAGATCCTCTCACACATATACATATTTATATACATACATACATATCTACATATATTCACACACATATACATACAAATCCACCCATATGCAAACATGCATTCAAAACATCAGTATGACTGACATATAAAGTAGATTCCTCTCTTAATTGAATTTTTAAGTTTGTCTTACCTGTTCTTTCCTATCCCTGCTAACTCTTTTGTTTTCGTTCTGCTCTTTAACTTGTCTTGCCATTATTTAACATCCTCCCACCCATGGATCCCTCCCTTATCTTCTTCCCTCACTCTTTGCTTTCCCCTCTTCATCCCTTTCCTCTTATTTCTTTATGGATTCTGGAAGGAGGTGGATCATAGGATTAAGAGCTCAGGTAGGCAGCTAGGTGGCACAAGGGATGGAGTGCCAAACCTGGATTCAAGAAGATGAATCTTTCTGATTTCAAATTTAACCTCAAACACTTAGCTGTGTGGCCCTGGGCATGTCATTTAACCCTGTTTACCTCAGTTTCCTCATCTGTAAAATGAGCTGAAGAAGGAAATGGCAAACCATTCCAATATTTTGGCCAAAAAAACCCAAAATGAGGTCACAAAAAATAAGACAGCAGAAAATAATTGAATAACAATAATCAAGGGAACAATAAAGTCATTTCATAGATGAAGATGTCCTCCTCTGGTCCTAATCCAGTAATGTGTGACAATCAGCTAAGAAGGATCCCAAGGGCAGAGCTCCTTCCCTGATACCAGTGGGAACAGCATGGTACAATGAAAAGAACACAAGAGCTAAAATTAGAGGACAAAATTGTATGATACTGGAAAAATCCTTGCATCTCAGATTCCTTATCTTTAGAATGATAATAAATTACTCTTTCCACCTCTGACAAACAAGTGATACACTTAGGATACAGAATGAAAAATACATTTTCAAATATAAGCCATTTGTTTCATTAAATAGAAAGGGAAAAAAAGGAAAAACATATATAAAATATATAAAAGAACAATTTGTGGTATATGATTGTGATGGAATACTACTGTGCCATAAGAAATTATGAGCTCAAAGATCTTAAAAATAACATGGAAAGACACACAAAATAATGAAAAGTAAAATCAGCAAAACAAAGAGAATATTTACATGACAGCAATATTGTTTAAGAATTACTTTGAGTGAATAAGCTATTTTGACTATTATTAACAAATTATTAACTTAATGTTAATTAAGGACATTAATTTAAATGGACATTAAGTTAATAATAACAATATTCACTTAAAGGACATATGAAGAAAGATGCTATCTGCATCCAGAAAGAGAACTGATAAATAAAAATATGTATAGAATAATTATATATATATATTTGCATCTAATGGTAGCCATCCCTAAGGCAGGGGAGTGGGGTAGGGAAGGAAAAATGGGGGAAGGAAAGAAATTTACATGATAATTTTGTTGTATATTCGAAAGGAATAGCAAGTTGTGCATAGTAGACTTGCAGTTTTATGTACAATTTATTTATTGTACTAAGTTATGGAAATGTTTGTTTTATTCCATAAATTAAAAATAAAATAAATCCAAGAATAATAATTTTAAAATTAACAAAAGAGAAGGGAAGGAAGTTTAGAAAGAGACATAGACAAACAAATTAGTATTGGAACTAATTATGTTAAATTTGAATTACTTTTACCTTTTAAAAGATACGCATAATGGAAAAAAAAACAAATTGTAGATAACACCTCATGATTTCATATACAATTCCTACCCTGACTCCAAAACTATTTCTTAAACATTTACCAACATATCCCTACATAAAAGGATATGCAAAATATAGACAAAATAAATATAAATTAATTTGGTAGGGAGCATTAGCAACTTGGGTGACCAGGATTTGGTGCTTGAGCTGAACTTTGAGGGAAGCTAGAGATTTAAAGAGAAAAAGGTGGTGAAAGACTGAATTCCAGGAATTGAGGAAGTCTATAAAAAGGCAGAAATAAAAGGTGTCCTGTCAAATGTGAATAACAAGAAGGTGAATATGCCTGGATTGTAGTGTGTATATGAAAATCCTGAAAAGGTATTTAGAGCCAGGTTATAAAATGTTAAACAGAGGCAATGAACCTAGAAGTAAAGGGGAGCTGCTGGAGTTTATTGAGGAGAAGTTTAATATGGTAAACTTGTGCTTTTAGAATATTATTTTGGCAGCTGTATAGGGAATGAATTGGAGAAGGGAGAGATTTAATGCTAGGCACAGATCTGGACCTGAGCAACTGATATCAAAGAAAGTTCCAGTAACTGTTCATAGAAGGGGAAGGGAAGGGAATAAGCATTTATTAAGCACCCACAATATGGCAAGCACTATGCTAAATGCTTTACAAATATTTCTTTATTCTATTGTCTTTATAGCAACCTTGGGAGATAGAGCCTATTACTATCCCCATTATATCACTGAAAGAACTGAGGATGACAGACAGATCCAAGATCACATAGCTTTTAAGTATCTAAGGTCATATTTAAACTCAGATCTTCTTGAGTTCATAGATTGCCAGAACAATTATGCTCCATAGCTATGGAACATGATATTCAATGTACTTGTCAACCTGTATGTTCAGTCACAGGAAATGGAACCTGATGGAATGTCCAGTCCAGATTTTCTGTGACTTCCCTCCTTCTTTATAAGATAATATCTTGTTCATGATGGATAACCTGACTAAAATTGCTTTTTTCCCTTTTTCCTCCTTTCTCATGAATTTCATAGAATAACTATGACTCTCCACATCTTTCTAAAGATAATTTTCTGATTCTGTGGCCCTCTTCATATCACCTCTTGAGTTTCTATCTTGTTTCCCATTTCTATACTATATTTTTTTCAACCCTCCAGGTAAAGTCATCTTTCCAGTTTGATAGCCATTCAGAGCATCCAAACCAAATCCTAAAACAATTTCTCCAGGAGTTCTATTTCCTATCACCTAGGACATCTTCCTGCCTTCCATGGAACTTTGTTATAATTTAATGCATTCAACCCCCACAGAATATGCCCCTTCTATACAAACTCTGCTTTCTACTTTCAATTTTGTTGTTCATTTTGGGTTTTTTTTCTTGATTACATATTTTTCTCCATAATTAGTAACTGGGAAAGGTGAGAGCTGTCCAGGAATTTGCAGTACATCCTATGTGTACCCAAAAGGGAATCTAAGTAGGAGATCTGAACACAATGCCCCCTCCCACCAGGTGATTTTACATTTCTGAGGTTACAGAGAATAGAGTAACATTGGTCCTCTACACCATGTTACTCTATTTTCTGTAACCTCAGAAATGTCTCTGGAAATTATATTATCCCTGCTATGTAAAATCTTTTCATCTACCAGCTGGAAGCGTCTTCCTCATGCCATAGTCACTCCATCTTTATAATGATGGTTCACTTTGACTCTGAACAGCACTATCCAAATCATTTCTATTTTGGGTGGGTGAATATATTGTTCAGGAGTAAGAGTGCTGCTTCCAATATCTGGTGGATTAGTAGAAACAGAAGCTTGAGGAAACGAGAAATTCCAGCTCTTGGTGCACTCAATCCAGAATTGGTAGAAATTTTCTATGAATGCCATCCGAAAATGCTGCAGCCTTGAGGTCCAAGGGTGGAGATTCAGAGGGAGTAACTGAGCCCAAGCTTTAATTGCTGCAACTGGGTCAATAGGGATCATGGTGAACCTAGCCATGGACCATACTGACACATTACACTGGCCAAGGATACAAGTAATTTTCTACTTGTTCTGTATTGTTCCTCCCAATTTGATCCTGTTCCTCTGGCCTGAAACTATCCTCCCACAACCAGTTTTCCTATCATTTCACCTTTTGGCTAATAGCACAGGACTAATGTAGTTTTAGCCTTTTGGTTTGTAATTGTATCCTTACTTGGGCCCTACCACTCCCAACTCAGAAAGAGATTCTTCTTCCCCCATTTCAGTGTTTTGCTAAATTATGTCAGATGCTGATCCTTTTTTCTGGGACATATTCAACAGCTCTATCAGAGCTTTGGGGTTAATTAATTAATCTTTAAGATTTGTGTGTCTACAATTTCACTTTCATTCTTCAGACATCCTTATCCTGTTTCTAGGTCTTCTCTCTTCCTTCCTTTCCCACCTCCATCCAACAGCAAACTCTGCCTCCAATTAATACATAGCAATTACTGATTTGGCAATTACTTATGTACTGCCTTTTTCTGTTTCTTATGTTTTTGCTTTGCTTTTTTTTCCTCAGAGAGGCTACAAACGTTATAAAGTCAGAGACATTAGCTCTTGCCTCTTTGCACGCCCCAAGGGTTCCCCCTAATTTGTGATGCTGGGTTAAGATTTGGTGATTGGTCCAGGGGATCATGGCTTGTTGTTTTGCCTACTTTGTGGTCTATGTGGGCAAATCTGATTTGACTATGTAGTCTGGTTGAGTGGGACAGAGAAGTATCAAGATGAGACAACACTGGGCAGGATTTAAAAGAAGTAGGTTCTACATGCTGGATTCTTTCTTTTATTCATATTCACTCAGAGTCACCTGGTTCTCACCAGTGTCACCTGGTCTTTTCTCATCCCCATCAATTAAAAAATGCCATTGTTCTTCAGTTCTGGGTTGGTCAAACTGAATGAAACACTTTGGTCTCCATTGACAGCCAAATTGGGTTGGCCTGAAGCCAGACCTCTCTACAGGAGAAATAAACTGGCTTGTGCCAAACTCAATGATCTCAATTTGAATGGCAAGCTGAAAGGGGCTCCTGCTGATTCACCTCAGGACTTTTGTACTAAATGTTCTTTCAGATCAGCCTTCATGTTGGATGAGCACCTGCAGGTGATTTCCTTCATACCTGGAAGTCTTCATGTTGTTGGGACCCGTGAGGTCCCAAGGATGATGTCTTGACATCTGAGTGAATTAGATTTAATTAAGGCCGAGTTGCACAAAGTTGTCAACCTTACTCTCTACTTCAGGGTCATGGAAGTATTCAAAGCTTTGAAGCTAAGAGCTACTATAACTGCCTTACCTACTGGATTACAAATCACTTTTCTAGAGACTTTGAGAGCCATTCTAATTCCCATTGAAAATGGGAGGTAGCTAGGTGGCACTAGTGGATAGAGCACCAGCTCTGAAGTCAGGAGGACCGTAGTTCAAATCTGACCTCAGACCCTTACCACTTCCTAGCTGTGTGACCTTGGGCAAGTCACTTAACCCCAAATGTCTCAGCAAAAAAAAAATGTTTATAGAAATATCATCCCATTAAAATGTTTTTACATTCAAGGGTTCTAATAAAAGCCTCATTTCTAAAATATATAGAGAATTGACTCAAATTTATAAGATACCACTACACACCTCTCAGATTGGCTACAATGACAGGAAAAGATAATGATGAGTGTTGGAGAGGATTTGGGAAAACTGGGACACTGATACATTGTCAGTAGAGTTTCAAATTGATCCAACTGATTCTGGAGAGCAATTTGGAACTATGCCCAAAGAGCTATCAAATTGTGCATACCCTTTGATCCAGCAGTGTCTCTACTGGGCCTGTATCCCAAAAAGATCATAAAAAAGGGGAAAAGACCCACATGTGCAAAAATGTTTGTGGTAGCCCTTTTTGTAATGGCAAGGAACTGGAAAATGATTGGGTGCCCATCAGTTGGAGAATGGCTGAATAAGTTACGGTATATGAAGGTAAGGGAAATGATCAGCAGACTGGTTTCAGAAAAGCCTGGAAAGACTCATATGAATTGATGCTGAGTAAACTGAGTAGAACCAGGAGATCATTGTACACAGCAACAAGAAAATTATATGATGACCAGTTCTGACAGTTCTTTTTAACAGCAAGGTGATTCAGGCCAGTTCCAATAGTCTTGTGATGGAGAGAGCCATATGCACTCAGAGAGTAAACTGTGGGGACTGAGTATGGATCATAACATAGTATTTTCACCTTTTTGTTGTTGTTTACTTGCATTTTGTTTTCTTCCTCATTTTTTTCCTTTTTGATCTAATTTTCCTTGTACAGTGTGATAATTCTGGAAATATGTATAGAAGAATTGCACATGTTTAACATATATGGATTATTTGCCCTCTAAGGAGGGGGGTGAGGGGAAGGGAGGAAAAAAAAATTTGGAACACAAGGTTTTGTAAGAGTGAATGTTGAAAGTTATCTATGCATATGTTTTGAAAATAAAAAAGCTTTAATTTAAAAAATATCATCCCATCAATAAAAATATTTTGGTGTCTGCGTTGAAACTCACAGTGGTTTTAGCTTGTCTGGTTTTTTTTGGCTGCAGCTTCTACAACCACCAACATTTCTGCCTCTATTCAGTTTCTGTGTTCCTAAGGTTGTTTTCATTATTTGTTACTCTGGCTCCCACCCACGTGGTGGAGGAGGGCTCATATAGATGGAGAAGTGATTTCCCTTGGTAGAGAGAATGCTGAGATGATACAGGAGAGCTTCTTAGGGAAGTGATATAAGGTGCCAGTGACTGTTGAACAGACACCAGTAGAGAGGAAGGCTTAGGAAGCCACATTCGTGTAGAGGAAGCTGATTCTTCTATGTGTCCTTGATTTCCAGCTTGCTTACTTAGACCCCAGAGAGAAAGAATTTCCCCTTGGGTAAGATCAAGGCCTTTCTTTTGGTTTGAGCTGAGATCTTATCTCACTCCTAGCTGTATTTCCTGTAGTAATTCACCAGTTTCTGTTTTAAACACTTTCTTGTTTAAATTGTTTACTTGTTATTTGACAATTATAATGTTTTTGTATAAAAAATCATAATGGCTAATATTTATGTAGTATTTACTACATGCCCAGCACTATGCTAAACACTTTAGAAATATTATCTCATTTGATCCTCATAATAAGCTTGGGAAGAGGAGGTAGGTACTATTATTATCCCCATTTTACAAATAAAAAAACTGAGCTTAAGTAACTTGGTGAGGGTCACAATGTTGGAATTCACATCCAAATTTAATTCTTTCTGACTCCATGCTAGTGTGCTATTCACTGCTCCACCTGCCTGCCTCCAAAACAGCATTTGGTAGGAATGAGCTAAACTAGAAAGAATAAGTTAAGGGCTGCTCTTCCTGTTTAAAATCACCAGGAAAATAGTTTTTGTTTTTGAATCCATCCAGAAAACAGTACCTCAAGACCAGAAATATCTGAATGGAATAGCTAGATATAAATCTAGCCTCATACCACTTTTGTACATGGTCTTTTTCCTGCTTCCTTCTAGGCAGAAATCAATCTCCCTTGGAAAAGGGGGTCAAATTCCAGAGAGATCCATCCATATCACCCGTGAACAAGCAGTGTCCATACATTTAGAAAATCCATGTGTGTTTTCCATAAATGAATGAATGAATGTGTATTTGTTCTATATTCTATATAAAATATATTCCATAAATAAACCCATTTTTTAAATGATTGGTTTAGAAAACATTTGTGGTTTGTCCTTCCTTCTCAAAGAGAACCATGATATCAGCAGGTGATACCATGACATAAAGTGAATCTGATTTAAGGGAGGGAGGGATGGACAAGGTCACCTGCATCACTTTCCCCTCACAGCCATTGGATCCAGTGGCCTGATATGGATCAGGACGACTGGAGATGGCCCTGGATGAAGTGGGAGAGCTTGGCCTTTTTAAGCTAAGGTCTTCAATATGTCTCTGTTTGACTGAGGAGGCACCTATTCAGTGATGAAGGCTAGGTAGTAATTGAGGTAAAGAATCTCCTTTTTCACCTAGTCAAAAAAAAAAAACTAAACAAATAAATAAATCTGAGAGGAGAAGACCCTCATCTCTCCCCTTACCTTTTCCAATAAACTTAACACAATCTTCCCAAAAGAATATTACCTCCTTGAGGTCAGAGAATGTTTCTCATTTTGTTATATCTTCCACTGTTCTTATTCGCCCATAAGTACATGGCACCCCTAGTTCTTTCATGTTTATCCTTCCTTGTTCCTGGGGGAAAAAATATTTCTAAGAGTAGATTATAGAGGCAACTATGTGAGTCTGAGAGATCCAGCAGAGCCCTACCAGGGACTAATTGCTATCATAGTCCAACTGAACAATAGCTTTAGGGATCATAATTCCTCATGAGGGAAATCAGTACTGGTTATGAACTCTAGAAAGGCAATAATTCTCAGAACCTTCAAAGAGCTACAACTAGGGGGAATTTCATAAAAACTCTGGAGAGAGGATATTTCTGGTAACCAGGACTTTCATAGTACTTCTTTAGTGACATATATTCCCTACACATGTGCTTTGCTGCCTGTTGTTCTTTAGATATGAGACCATTTTCTCCATGGACTTGTATGTGCAAGGGAAGAAAGTGCCCCTGGAAGGGACTATTCTTATTATACTACTTTAATAAATATCCTTTGCTAAAAAGCTAATTGATACCTACTGGCTGTTTGAAATGGGAAGTACACTGGTAAGGGCTTTTGAACAAGAAACCCCAGCCTCTCAGGGTTATCCCTAGAGTTCTGAAGGAGAAAGAGCTATCCTCTGAGGATCCCACCTAAAAGTATGAATGAAAATTAGGAGAGTGAGCTCAGAAGGAATGCTACACATGTACACACTAACTTCAAAACACATCAGTCCTCAAACTCACAAAGAGCTCAATGGAAAGAATTTTATATATTAAAGAAAACTGTACATGTAGCTACATTGCCAATTTAAATGTTTAGTTTGCTATGGTTCCTAATGGCAAAGAATACAATTCCATCAGCAAATAGAGTTTGACACTCACTGACATAAATTGTAATATTTACAGAAGTCCCAAAAGGGTTTAAGATATTTTGGTGCTTTAGTAGAACTGAATTCATCTATATGGTAGCAAGCCAATCCCTCCATGACTTCTTATTCCGTGTAATTCTTGTCCCAATCCTCCATATGTTCTGGAGGACTTTTATGACTCCAAAGTCCCCTATGAGCTTTCCATCTGTTAACCCCTCCCTCTCAATAAAAGATGAAGTTGAGTCCATTTCCACAGTAGCAGTTAGCATTGAGCCTGGAGTCAGGAAGATCTGAGTTCAAATGGAAAAATTTACTATTTTTTAGTTTATAGTTACTATGTAACTGGGAAAGTCACTTAGTAACCTCTGTTTGCCTCAGTTTTCCCAACTGCAAAATTGGGATGATAATAATAGTTCCTATCTCCAAGGGTTGTTGTGAGAGTCAAATGAGATGATGATTATAAACTATTCATTATAAAGTGATCATAAAGTGTGAGAATCAAATGAGCCCATAATTATAAAGTGCTATATAAAAGTTACTTATGTTCTCAACAAATGGTGAGCCCATCTCCATTTCCACAGAGGCCACTAGGTGGCACAGTAGAGTCAGGAGCGGCATTCAAATCCAGCTCATATAATTTACTAGCAGTATCCCTGGGTAAATCATTTTATTTTCCTCAGTCTTGGTTGGTTCCTTCATCTGTAAAATAGATGTTATAATAATAAAATATTCCACCTAGAGTTATTGTGAAGATGAAGTGAGATGATATTTGTAAAGCTCTTTGCAACTCTTTAAGGGCTAAGAAATTAACTACCTATACAAAGCTAATAAATAGATAACAGATAAGTTGATATTATTTATATTTATTATATATTTTATTATTAACCATATGTTATTTATATTTTTATATATTGCATATTTTTACTATTATATATTATTTATACATCTATTATTTTGTTATATAGTATTTACTATGTATTTTTGTTTATTACATATTATTTATATATTTTATTATGTGTATAAATAATGTGTTGTATATTATATATTATACTTATTTATTGATATAGTTTATATTATATTTATATCTATAAATAATAGATAAATTTAAACTTAGAAGGAATTCTAGAATCATATAGTCTAGTCCCTTTACTTTTGCTTGTCCAAAATCATACAAATGGTCAGTAGTAAAGCTCAGGGTTCAAAATTCAAGCCTAGGGTCTTTAAACCCAAGGGTCTTTCTACTATCTTGTGGAGACTCTCTCTTCTAGTTTTATTAATAACAAACATGCCAAAATAGATCTACAGAAGGAAGAGATCGATTTGAGTCTAGTCTAAGTGTCTTTCAGCACTAATCCTAGTGGTCTGGTACTTTTCTCAGCCATACTCAAGTTTGTAGTTCTATTTGGATCCTCTTTTCAAATTCATAGCTCTAAACCCCTAGACAACTTTGGCTCACCCAACCTAGATGATTCTTGAAATCAAAGTAATAAGCATGTAATAAAAATATTGTGAAAAAGTAGGAGGTAATGTGGCATATTGTATAAAGAGAGACCTAGAAATTAGGTAGATCAAATACCTCTTCTGATATATGCTAAGTGTACAATACCAAAAAAGTCACTTAATTTTAAGAACTCCAGGCACATACTCTTAAGACTTGGAGTCCTCACTTGAATTACCCAGAAGTAGCAATCCAAAAAAAAATGGCAAAGTAAAAATAAGGAATTAGATCACATATTAATTGCATATCCAATCTATCTCTTCTACCAAAAGTCTCCAGAGGATAATAATAATAGCATTTATATAATATTTTGACTTTACAAAGTGCCTCATTTGATACAAACCTAGGAAAGAGGTGCCATTATTTCCCCCCCTTGTATAGATGAGAAAGCTAAAGCAGAAGAGATTAAGTAACTTGTTCAGGATCACATAGCTACTAAATGTCCAAGGTTGGATTTGAACTTGGATCTTGACTCCAGGTTCAGCTTTCTGAGCACAAGGATATCTAGCTACCTAGATGTTCCAGTTGACTTGTCTTCCTAATACAACTGGATGGGTTCCATATTAGCCCATTCACTAAGGGATGTTAGAGTCTAGCATTTTAAGAAGGCTCTATTTGGGTCACATCCATTTCTTTCTCAGTGCAGTAACAATCTTGGGAGAACTAATTCCCCAGAACAGTAGACAAAAACATCTTGAAACCTTGGGCTACAGTTGTTACCATCATTATCAAAGTCTGGATAAGATGTAGGAACTCAGAGTGCAGCTGCCATTTTCTTCAGGCTCTGTTCTCCCCCTTGGCTGTCCCTGCACTTCCAGCTATCATGATCAGAAATAAGCTAGAGTCAATTCTAAAAAGCCTAAAGTCGTCCATTTTTCAAGGGGAACATTTAGACCTCAGGAATCAGCAATTGTTAGACTTCAGGCTCACTCATTGATTCCATGTCTAGATTTTAGAAATTATTAATAGTGCAAATCAAACCCAAAAGTGTGTGTGCATATTTTGTTTTCCTAGAGAGTCAGGTTGTTAAATATTTACCAGCACACCTCTATGGTGGGCTATATAAACATTGCTTGAGCTCAGCAGGTATACAGTAGAAGGTTTAGGGAATGAAGTCATGAGTAGACCGGAGGCCTTGGTGAATGTAGGCTACTGTTGTAGGATTTATATCCATTATGTCATTTGAGCTTCACAACAACCCTGATCACAACTCTAAATCTTACCACCCCCAAAACACTCTTGGCTTTTTTTTAAACTAGGTACAATGGAATTGTGCTTACCCAATCAGAGTACCTGCTGGAAATTATATCCACAGCTTCCTGGAAGATAAAGTCCACAATATTTTCCCCACTAAATGTTCTCTCTCAGCCTTAAGAATTATCTTTACATGGAGTCCATTCATAAACATGATTCCATTATAATGTGAGTGGTAAAAGGGGAGTTAGGGAACTCAGTTATAGAGGGCTTGAGGGCTTGGGAGTACCCATTTTGTTACAAAGGCCAAGTCAAATTAGATTGTATTTCCAGGGACTATCAGCAAGGTGGAACTATGGAACCTCCAATGTAGATAGTGAAACTGTGGCAAGTGATTGAAAGAAACAGCATAGTCAGAGAATAAATGGGGAACAAAAGCATTTGGAGTTTATTTTTATCATTCCAAGGAACCTGACTTCAGAGCAACTAAGATTGGGAAGGAGTTCAGGGAGGTGCCTTAAATGACCCAGATAATTTACTCTCCTAGCCAATACCTTCTCTCCATAGTCCTTCTTAGCCTTAGGGATCAGGCTCTTCCCTAGTTCTTATACTCCACCCTTGAGTGGGAACAGGTCCAAACCAAGGGCAGGGATGGTCCTGGGAAAAATCATGAATCAGAAAAATGGCTTATGTTCATAGAGTATTTTGTGATTTTACAATGTTCTTGTATTCCCTTGTTTCATTACATATTCCCTCTCTCAAGATCTTCTCCAATTTGGGGACTTTCCAAAAAGGCAAAGAGACTTGAAAGTTTATCTGATCCACCTGAGTCTGTGAATTTGGTTTTTTTTTTTAATTATTATATATATATATATATATGTATATATATATATGTGTGTGTGTGACATATATATATACATATATAAATATAGATAACCATATTTGAATGTAATTGATTTTCTTAGCAATCCTACATGTTATGCATTTAAAACATCATTCTGAACTGAGATCCACAGGCTTCACTAGGCTGCCAAAAGGTCCAACATTAAGAGCCCTGAAATATTAATTTAACATTCTCCTTTTAGTTAAATAAAGAAGTTGAGGCCCTGGGAGGAAGGAAACAAGCATTAAGTGTCCACTGTATACCAAGCACCATGATAAATATTTTATAAATATTATCTTATTAATCTTCACAATATTGGGAGGTAGGTGCTTTTATTATTTCTATTTTATAGTTGGGGGGAAAAAGGCAGAAGTAAAGTTACTTGTTCAGAGTCACACAGCTACTAAATGTCTGAGGCTTTATTTGAATTCAAGTCTTCTGTGACTTCAGGCTTCCAATGAGCCACCTATATGCTTCTAAGGAAAGAAAACAATTTGCCATAGAAAAGTAGCAAAATATGAATTCGAACTCAGGTCTTCTGATACCAAATCCAATATTCTTTTCCTTCTACCCATTCCATCCTCATCCTACTCTCTATTAAGTCTTCTTCACTCCAGTCAAACTACTCAGTAGTTCCAAATGCTTTTTGGCCACAATGTATTTGCTTTCATACATTTCCTAACCCTAACCCCAATTTCCTTTTGTCATATCCTTTAATGCTCACCTTAAATGCAACATTTTCCAGAAAGTCTTGCCTGATCCTCCTGGTCATAAATCAACCAGGAATGATATTTACTATACAGAAGGCACTTTATAAATGCCAATTGAATTGAATAGAATTGAGTTCTTCATTTAGCACTTTGCTTGCAACTATTATGCCACTGAAATATATTCTCTTGTACTCCAGTGATTTATAAGTATACCACACTCTCCTATGCTATGTAGGTACACAGTATAATAGCATAAGTCTAGAGCGCCCCAAAGAAACTCTTTCCTCTTAGAGGTAAGCTGCAATCATGGTCTTGATATAGGATATGAAGTCTGAAAATGTCCAAATCCTTTGACCCACTTCTAGGCATAAACCTCAATATGTTTAAGATTAAAAAGGATTTATATATACCAAAATATTAATAACAGTATTTTTTTAGCTTTTGTACAAACAAAACCAATGCAGCCAAGATTAGAAAGAAAGCAGAAAACTGGAGGAAAATTATACATCCAATGTTTCTGATAAAGGACTCATTTCTAAAATATATAGAGAAAATTTACTCAAATTTATACAAATACAAGCCATTCCCCAACTGATAGTCAAAGAATATGAACAGACAATTTTCAGATGAAGAACTTAATGCTATTTCTAATCATATGAAAAAATGCTCTAAATTACTCTTGATTAGAGAAATGCACATTAAGACAACTCTGAGATAGCTCTATACACCTCTCAGATTGACTAAGATGACAGGAACAGATAATGATGAATATTGGAGGAGATGTGGGAAAACTGAGACACTGATACATTGTTGGTGGAATTGTGAATGGATCCAACCATTCTGGAGAGCAATTTGGAACTATAGCCATAGGACTATAAAACTATGCATATCACTTGATCCAGCAGTGTCTCTGCTGAGACATCCCAAAGAAATCATTAAAAAAAGGGAAAGGATCCACATCTATAAAAATTTTTGTAGCAGCCCTTTTTGTAATGGCAAGGAACTAGAAACTGGTGGATACCCATCAGTTAGACAATGGTTGAATAAGCCATGATATATAAATATAATGGAATATTATTGTTCTAGAAGAAATGATAATCAGTCTGATTTCAGGAAAGCCTGGAAAGACATACATGAACTGATGCCAAGTGAGGTGAGCAGAACCAGAAAAATATTGTACTGTATCCAGTAACAAGGTGATTCAAAGCAATCCAATAGACTTGTGATGGAAAAAGTCATCTGTATCCAGAAAGAAGACTATGGAGACTGAATGTACATTATAACATAGTATTTTCACCCTTTTGTGGTTGTTTGCTTGTTTTTCTTTCTAATTTTTTTCCCTTTTGATCTGATTTTTCCTATGCAGCATGATAAATGTGGAAGAACTATACATGTTTAACCTATATTGGATTACTGCTGCCCAGGGGAGTGAGCAGGTGGAGAGGGAGAGAAAAAAATGTGGAACACAAGGTTTTGCAAGGGTGAATGTTGAAAACTATCTTTGCATCTATTTAAAAAAAATAAAAAGCTATTATTATTTTAATTAAAAAAATTTTAAAACAGTATTTTTGTAGTAGCAGAGAGCTGGAAATAAAATCAACATTCCTTGATTGGGGAATGGCTAAACAAAGTGGAGTTATATATGTAATAGAATATTACTGTGCTCTAAGAAATGATTACTATGAAAGATATGCTGTGTAATAATAATGACCACATTGTCACCAGATAAAAGTAGAAAATTCACCTCCCCCTCTTCTTTTTAGAGGTAGGGGACAATGGATATGAAATATTTTATACACTATCATATTTAGTTGATGTGTTCAAAGGTTTTACTTATCTGCTTTTTTGGGGGGTGGCTTTTTTTTTCTCTTCACTATAAAGTATGAAAGGAAGCATATGTAAGGGAATATAAAAAAAATTTTAATCAATAGCCATTTCAAAAAGGTAAAAATTCTACATCTCTATGAGTTCCTGGGAAATATAGAAGCTCAACAAAAGAAGGAGAGCTCTCTAGTTGATTTATGGGCTTAGGGATATAGGGGAGGAAAAGGGGGAGAAAGAAACAAAACCTGTTCTTTATCCCAAGTCTTGTTAAAAACCTGAGTACTTACATGGTAGCTAGGGACACTGACAGAATCACAAAACCAAATTCTAATGCTCCAAGGGAAAATTCTGATTGGAGTAAAAATCAGAGGGATAAACCCTGGTGGAGACACAAGACATTATAAGAGATTATTATTATGATAATCCTCTAAGAACAAAGACAGTCTCTGTGATCTTGGAGCTAGAATGAATTAAAATATTTTCTTACTGATTTTTAGGAGGACCTGTCTTTTTGCACATTTGTAGGAGGAGAGAGTAAAAATCATAAACTCAAAACTTTGAAGCTAAAAAGTATCTTAGAGACCATTTAGTTCACTCATTTTGTAACTGAGGAAACAACCTCAAAGAGGTGACTGACTTAATCAAGCTAGATAATGACAGAGCTGACATTTGAACCCAGATCTTGAGAATAGTGCTTTTCCTTCCTACACCAATCTGACTCTTCTAATAGAAAAGTGATAATAGCTTGCAGCTCTGGGAGCTCTACTTAGTGTCTTGGTCCACCTGAGTGGACTCACCTGTGCTCCATCACTTACAAATATAAGTTCTTCATTGTTGGGACAATATCATATCCTTCTTCCCAGGACAGAAGGGTGGTGACTACTTGTTGGTGCCTATTAATGCTTCATTATCCATAATAACTATTAGCTCCTTCCTTGACAGACAAGGGCTGGGTGAAGATGTCAGGCACCCCCTTAATTCACCCCTTAATGGTTTTAGCAGCTCTAGGGAGCCTCCCTGAGCCTTCTGCCAAGAGAAGGTAGGAAGAAGCAGGATTTGAAGCAGCCAGATTCTTCCAAAAATCTAAGACAACTCAGATCATAGACTATTATCCCAATAATTGTTATCTGGCTAAAGCAGTTAATTCCAGGAAATCATTACTGTGGATGTGATCCTCCCACCTACAGTAGCATTGCTAAAATCAGCTATTGAGGACTGAGGGCTGTTCTCAATGAAAGGGAAACAGAGGCATAAACAGAAATAATTCATACTCAGGTTGTATAGAGAGGTCTTTATATAGCTGAGAAGGGCTCAGTTGCCAAAGTATATATTTGATGCTGAAAGTCATAAATAGTAAATGCATCCTTTTCAGATCATGATGCAATAAAAATTACATGTAATAAAGAACCATGGAAAAATATATATTTGTGTCTCTATGCCCTGGCAACAAAATTTAGCTACCTCAGACTTGACCTCTGACTCTCCAGTTCTCTGAGCTTAGAAAAGAAACTTTGGATTGTCTTCTTGGCTTCCTGGAATGGATTCACTCCTCCTCTCTGTTGAATCCTGTTCCTTCAAGATTTTAAGCCCACCTTCTCCATGAAGCTTTCCTTATTTCTGCCAAAAGGTTGTTTTGGGTTTTTTCTCCCTCCTCAAATTTTCCTAGAGTACTTTCTTTGGATTGCAAATCGATCTCTATCACATCCTACTTACCATTTGTCTTCATGTCACAGGAGTTCTATAATTTTTATCTTTTTACTTTTGCAGCCATATCTATACCTTATACCTCATTGATACTTAATAAATATTTATATATTTGAATTGAATTAAAATAGAAGGGCTTTCCTCTGAACTTTAACAGAGAAGAACAGGGAAAGCAGAGAAACCAAGAAGTTGGGAGAAGGGGGTTCATGTAACAATTTATAAATAAAATTGAGGGATCCTGGCCATCACCCCAGGCCCTTTTGCTAGGCCATAATTCCCATATTCTGGAGCCTTCTCTAAGAGCCAAGATTAAGAGGCTAACTCTCTCTCCTATCACTGAGCTCTTTCTAACCAAATAAACTCGAGAGAGGACAAGCTTGGGAAAAAATTGCAGAAAGGACCTTACATTCAGAGGATCTGGATTCAAATTCTAAAACTGACACTTACTACCTTTGTACAAGTCACATAGCCATAGTCAATATCTTCACAAGTGAAATGAAACTAATTGGACTAGATTTCCTCTATAAAATCTATAGATAGCTCTATTTATCTATGATAGAAAATCATAGATCCATCTATGAACATATCCTTGATGCCCTCTGGGTCTGTATGTGCATAAACTTATATACCCACTTTCCTTCTTTTTGGGGAATATTAAAAGGAAAATAGAAATGAGCTCTACAAAGGACTTTGAGTTCTTAGCCCTGGAGAGCTCTAAGTATTACTTACCAGCAGTAATCAACAGCATCTCCAATCCTGATTCTTTCTTAAGAGGGCCACATGAATGATAACAATTGACATTTATGTATAGCTTTTCAAAGAATTTTCACACTTTATCTTATTTATTCTTTACTGTTATTAGTATACCCCATCTTATAGATAAGGAAACTTTGATACATAAAGAAGTTAAGTAACTTATTACATACATGGTAGTAAACAGCATATTGAGGATTTGAAACTAGGTTTTCTGGTTCTATGTCTACAACGTTTGTTTTGTTTTGTTTTGTTTTTTGCTTTGTTGTTGTTGTTTTAAATTGAAAAAAGGTAGATTTATGTCAGGTAAAGGGTCCAGGAGGGGAAAATGAAAAGATTTTTTTTTTACTTAACAGATTTTATTTTATTTCAAAGTCTAAATGCTAACCTTTATTTATTTTTATAATAGCTTTTTGTTTTTCAAAATTCGTACAAAGATAGTTTTCCATATTCACCCTTGCAAAACCTTGTGTTTCATATTTTTCTCCCTCCTTCCCTCCTTCCCCTCTCCCCTAGACAGCAAGTAATCCAATATAGGTTAAACAAGTGCAATTCTTCCAACCATATTTTCACATTCATCATGTTGCACAAGAAAAATCAGACAAAAAGAAAAAATGGAAGAAAAAAGAAACAAGCAGGCAAACAACAACAAAAGAGGTGAAAATATCTTGCTGTGATCCACATTGAGTCCCCCTAGTCTTCTCTTTGATTGCAGATGGTTTTCCCCATTGAAAGTCTATTGGAATTGGCCTGAATCCCCTCATGGTTGAAAAAAGTCAAGTCCATCACAGTTGATCATCACATAATCTTCTTGTTGCTACATACAATGTTCTTTTGGTTCTACTCACTAATGAAAAAAATTTCTAAGTTCCACAAGCCCACCCTTTCCTTTCTTCTCTCCTAATAATTAATTCAATCGAGCAGTAGTTGGCTAGGAAACAAGAGGATAAGGGATACGAGACAATTAATAGAGACCACAGGATTATGTAACAATGAAAGCTAAAAAGGAGGATATTGGGAAAAAATGAGAGGTATCCATATTAAAAGAAATCCTTTCCCCTGTGAATCCTTTCAGAACTGACTAGCAGGAATTGGGCAGAGGGATAGAGGAGGATGTGGATTTCCTCCTTCCATCAGCTCCACTTCTACTTCTTGCTATAAGACTCATAAGGGACAAAAAAGAGGAACATTATTGTTTCAGTATTAACTCTGAGTTCTATGAGCTAAAGGAGATATAATAGCAATAACTAATCATTTTTATAACACTGTGTCAGGCACAGGCTAAGTGCATATAATTATTAGTTGATTTGATCTTCACAACAACTCTAGAAAGTAAATGCTATTATTATCTACCATTTTACAGATAAGGAAACTGAGGTAAACAGCAATACTCCAAGTTACACAGCCAGTAAGCATCTGAAACACAGGTCTTCCTAACTCCATGCTCAGAGATCTATTCACTGTGTCACCTAACTCCTCCTATCAATACTTATTACTTTCCTCCAATTATAGGAACATAAGATTTAAACCTAGAAAGGATCTTAGAGATCATCTAATCCAAACCTTTCATTTTAAAGATAAGGAAATTCATAGTGAACTAGAGGAACTGAAGATAATAAATATGTAGCCCATTTTCCACACATCTCTCTAGTTTCAATGGAATACTAAATGGGGAATTTTGAAAATAAGCATATCTTAATTATGATTGAGTCCCCACTACAACATGAAATTTCAAACTTCTAAAATCAACTTGGGTCTAGGTATTCAATTATTATAATGCTAAGAAGAAGGAAAAAAAATTGGAATCATAGCATAGACTCAGTAGAAGTACTTCCTTAACACAAAAAGAAAAGTAAAAGACATTCCCTACATGAGTACCTTCCTGTTTCCTTCTTCCTGAGCCAACCTCAGAGACTCTCAAAGCCTTTCACAGTCTAGATATAAAAGTCTCCTATATCCAAGTTTTAGCCTGAAACCTGGGGAAAATAGTGGGATATTTTGGGAACCCTGAGCTCTGACACAAATAACTCTTGTCCACTACTCCACCTGGCCTGCAGTTCTGGCAATCTCGTGGCATTAGTGCTTCACCTCCTTAGAGCTGACACATTGCTCAAAAGTTGACATGTCATTCTAGTTCAACACTCCACCCTTGGAAACTCAGGACTTTCCAGACACCACATCTCATCCTCCCCCTTGGATTCTTTCTTCTTCCTTCTCCTCTTCTCTGTACTCAGGTATCAATTTCCTAGAAGGTGAAGTAATAGTCAGATATTTTTTTGTCTGCAGCACAATACAGTGGAAAATATAGGAGTGTTGCTATATGACATCATCTCCCTCAGTCAAAAAATTTTTGTCTCTGAAATGCATACAAATAATAGCTAGAAGGAAGTGAGAAAGAGAGGGAGGAAGGGAAAGAGAAAGGAAGCAAGCAAGGAAGGAAGGAAAGAAGGAAGAAAGGAAGGAAGGAAGGAAGGAAGGAAGGAAGGAAGGAAGGAAGGAAG
>JAJPUD010013406.1:11732-25205 GCA_023553655.1 Myrmecobius fasciatus
AACCAGAACTCAGCACATCTCTGGACTGACTTCTCCCTCCCATCTGTGAGACCTGAGGACACTGGGAGCTACAGATGTACTTACAGGACAGCCTCTGATAGAGAATCAGAGTCCAGTGAAGCCCTGGAGCTAGTGGTGACAGGTGAAGGCTATGGGATCCCAGATTAATGCTGTGTGACCTCTCTGCTCTCTGCCCAGACAGGAGCCTCACAGAGACAAGGGCATGGGGCCTACCCAGCCTGGTCTGTTCTGGGGCCTGTCCTGACTCAGGGGTCTTGGAAGACATGAGATTTCTGTTGTGATCTGGGATCTTGGGTTAAAGCTGATAGTGGGGCCTGAGATGGGACTTAAAAAAGCCATAGAGACCCAGAGCGCAAAGGGACCAAATCTTCACATTATCAATGATGAGGCCCTGAGAAAGGAAATGACTTGATTTCCCAAATCACAGAGACAAACCTTCTCTCTCTTAGAACATGATCTGAGCTCTGAATTTAGGCTGAGCCCTGAGGCTGTCTGTGATGGCCCCAGTGAGAAAGAAGAAACCACAATCTACCTGCCTGTTAGTCATCAGATGCAGGAAATCATAGGCTGGGTGAGGTCCCTCCAGTGTGACAGTCTGCTTGGATTCCTAGCCAGCTGAGGTAGAAAGATAGGAGAGATCTTCTTTTCTTATCTCCTCCTTCTCAAAGGAGATAATTGAGTCACAAATAACCAATGAACGGGCCATGGTATCAAAGGAACTGATAGAGCAGGAATACGACCCATAGGTTACATAACCCATGTAAGTTATCTGGTCAGGGTGATGTCAGAATCCCACCACTTGGGGGGGAGGGAAGGGTGTGGAATGGTAGAAGGAAATCCTAGTCCTGGGAGCTTGGGAATGATGGAATCTATCTTCCACTTCAAATACAGAAGTTCAGGGTCCTGAAACACCCCTCCATTCTTTCCCTTTCAGGGTCTCTGCCCAAGCCTTCTCTATCAGCTCACCCAGGCCTGATGGTGGAGCCTGGGAAACATGTGACTCTCCAGTGCAGGCAGCCTCCTCAGTCAGCACTCTGGAAAGCAACATTCACCCTGCTGAAGGTGGGCAGCCCTCAGCCCCTGCAGAGCCAGAGCCCAACCGGCACCTTGGCTTATTTCCCCCTCCTCTCTGTGAGGGCCCAGGATTCTGGCAACTACAGCTGTGTCTACTATGAAAGAATGGCTCCATACCGAGTGTCTGAGCCCAGTGAAGTCCTAGAGATCTGGGTGACGGGTAAGAATGTGTTCAAGTTCTCAAGGCATAAGATAGAGGGATGGAAGTTGAGATTAAGGGTAGCCTAGAAAACATGGCCTCCTTTTAACAGCATAGAGTAGAGGTTGGGGAAAAGACTCATTATTCTTTAGGAAGTGGAAAACAAAGTTGGAAGGATGGACCAGCTCAGGAACTGCACCAAGCTTAAGGGACAAGAATGGAAGGAGAATCAACCTTCCTTTTCCCAGATAGTCCCCCCAAAATTCTGAGATTTAATATCTACATCTGTTAAGGGAAACAGACTTAAGTGAATGATTAGAATCAACAAAAGCAGGAGCTAATAATCAGGAAATTCATCAGAGACTTCTCCAATCTTGCTCCCTTCCACTCCCTCTTATCAAAAATGTGGAGGGGACCTTGAGCATCTCTGGTCTTTATTTGTCTTTCCAGATGCACTCCCCAAGCCTTCCCTCTCAGCCAGGCCTGGCCTAGAGGTAGCCCCAGGGACCAATGTAACCTTCCTTTGCTGGGGACCCTCATGGACACCTAGGTTGGTTTTGTACAAGGAGGGAGTTGAGGGAATCCTGCACAGCCTGGAAGCCCATGAAGATCGTGGCAGGTTCTTCTTGACTCATGTAACCCCCAAGCACTCTGGCAATTACAGCTGCAGCTATCAGCTGGGCACCAAGGAAAGTCTCTGGAAACAGCCTGGTGATGCCCTGGAGCTTCTAGTCAGAGGTGAGAGGGAAACAACAGGAAGGTATCAGTAAGCACTCTATTCCTCAGCCCCTACAAGGAACTGAAAGCTCAACAATGTTTCTGGTCGAATACAGTGTAAGAGTCTACAGAGACTTTGTCACTTCCTGCCTAATGGGGACCAATGTGTGATCTGAGACAGGAGCCATTCCTCCTCCTAACTTCAGTTTTAACAAATACATCTTTATTCAGTCTCCGTTTATCTTACTCTTATTCTCAGAGATAAACCCCCCCTAGGAGTGATTTGTACCAAAATGTTGATGCTGGTGGTGATGGGAAACTGTAGAAGGGGATAAGAGAATAAAATGTAGTGACAATTTCAGGGTAAGTGTGAGCATTGCTTAGCACAATCATTCATGATGACTCTTCTCTCTCCCCTCACCTATGTTCAGAGCCAAGTAACAACCTCGTCATCATCCTCAGCTGTGTTTCCTTTCTGTTCCTCCTCCTCTGTCTTCTCTTGCTTGCCCTCCACTACCAAGGGACCATTTCTCTGGGTAAGTTTGGAAAAAGAGGATAAAACAATATGGGTCAGGACTAAAGTTTCTTCCTGAAGGTCTTCCCTGACTTTGCTTTTATTTCCTTCCCCAGTCTCTCACCAGGATCTTTTCAGGGAGACATTTCTAGGAGGTAAGGAAACTCAGCTCCTCTTCCTATTGTCCCGCTTTTCCTCTTCCCATGTAACCTAGACTCTCTGAAGAAGATAGACATTCTGGTGAAGGGAGGTTGCTGACAGAAACTCCCAGTGAACTCCAGCCTCTTATCCTATTTCTTTCTTTTCTCCCTACTGTAGCTGTTTTTGTTGCTCTTGTCTTCCTTGGAATATCTGCCAACTCCATCATGCTAAGGCACCCAGAGAGGAAAGCCCATGTAAGTTATCTGGTCAGGGTGATGTCAGAATCCCACTACTTGGGGGGGGAGGGAAGGGTGTGGAATGGTAGAAGGAAATCCTAGTCCTGGGAGCTTGGGAATGATGGAATCTATCTTCCACTTCAGATACAGAAGAGACCAGGGAGAGAAGAAGGGATTCGTTGGTGAGTTAAGCCCATTCTGACTCCTACCTGCAGGAAAGCCATTCAAAAACTTTAAAATGAGTATCTCTTACATTATTGAGAATATTGATATAACATTTCAATGACAGTACTTCATACTTATATGAAAAATATTTTTAAATTTTCTTTTAAATATTTTAAAAATATCTAAAAGTATGAGACATCTGTAGCTTTCACCAGATGAATCTTCAAAGATTTCATGACACAGAAATAGATTAAGAACATCTGCTATTAATTCAACACTGTTCTCTCCCTCTTATATTTCATCTTCAGGTTCGCATGGTTGAAGACCCACAGGGAGTGACGTACTCTCTGCTGAACATAATAACCTTAAATAAGAGGAAAACTGACATCAAGAAGATACCCACAGAAGCCACGCTCTATGCCAATGTATATTTAGACTGAGGATTTGGGCACTTTTCACAAAGTAATTATCTCCTTTCTTCTCTTCTTCCATCTCTTCTCCTCTCCCTCACCTTATTTCATCTGCTCCTTAATGTATCTTTCACAGAAGCCATGGAAATTATTAGGTATATTCACTGGGGTAAAGACTTGGACAAATCCAATATATCACTCTAAAAGGGAGAGGTAGGAGGGTAAGAGAATCTGGAAATCAAAGTTTTTTTTAACGTGTTAAAAATTGTTTTTACATGTGACTGTGGAAAAATAAAATACTAAATAAAATAAAACTGTATCTCTGTTATGAGTATACTTAGAGGGCACAGGTATTCCTTTATTTTATAAAAAAGAAACTAGAGAAGGAAAGGTGATTGTAATGGAAGAAGAGGAAAGTGGATTTAAAATGGGGTAAATTACATCTCATGAGGAGGCAAATATGTTGCAATTGAGCTATGGGGATGAGCATGGTGTGAATCTGGTTGTCATCAGAATTGGCTCAAAAAGAGAATGTCAGAAAAATTTGTTTTCACAGAGAAACTTGTCTCACTATATTGGAAAGTGGGAGAGGAAGGAGGAAAGAAAAGGGGGAGGCTAATAGAAGGGATAATAATAGTAGAAGGGGAAAGATATAAGAAAAGGGGAAGGGCTACAAAAGAGTAGGGTTGTTTGAAAGAGGGGGGTGGTCAGAAACAAAATACTGGGGAGGAGAGAAAGGAGGAAAGGGAAGAGAAAAGTAAAAGTGGGGAAAACAAGATGGGAGGAAATACAGTTAGTAATTTTATCTGTGAATGAGAATAGGAGGAACTCTCCCATAAAATGGAAGCAGATAGCAGAGTGGATTAAGAGTCAGAATCTTTCAATTTGTTGTTTTCAAAAAAAAAAAAAAAAAAACACATTTAAAGTAGAGTGTTACAATTTGAGTAAAAGTAAAAAGCTGGAGCAAAATCTATTCCTCATCAGCTGAAGTTAAAAAAAAAAAGCAGGGCTAGCAGCCCTGATCTCAGATCAAGCAAAAGCAAAAACACATCTAATTAAAAGAGATAAAGAAGGAAACTACATCCTCTTTAAAGGTACCATAGATAATAAAATAATATCAATAGTACACATACATGCATAATGTGGTTTAGCATCCAAATTGCTAGAGAAGTAAAGAGAGCTGCAAGAAGAATGAGACATCAAAACTATACTAGTTAGAGATCTCAACTTGGCTCTCTCAGAATTAGATAAATCCAAACACAAAATAAATAAGAAAGAAGTGAAGGAGGTAAATAAAATCCTAGAGATGTTTAGATATGATAGACTTTTGGAGAAAATTGATTGGAGATAGAAAGAAATAAACTTTTTCTTGGCAGTATGTGGAATTTATATTAAAATGGACTGTATATTAGTTCATAAAAACCTCAAAATCAAATGCCGAAAGGCAGAAATACTAGACCATGATGCAATAAAAATTATATGCAATTAAAAGCTGGAGGAAAACAGACCAAAAATTAATTGGAAACTAAATAATCTAATCCTAAAGAATGAGGGGGTGAAACAACAAATCATGGACACAAAAAATAATTTCATTCAAGAGAATGACAATAATGAGACAGCATACCAAAATTTGTGGGATGCAGCAAAGGTGGCAATAAGGGGAAATTTTATCTCTCTAGATGTTTACTTGCATAAAATAGAGAAAGAGAAGATCAAGGAATTGGGCTTGAAACTCAAAAAGCTAGAAAAAAATAACAAATTAAAAAAACCAATTAAATACCAAATTTGAAATTCTGAAAATGAAAGATTAATAAAATTAAAACTAAAAACTATTGAATCAATCAATAAAACTAAGAGTTGGCTTTATAAAAAAAGTAGATAAACCTTCAGTTATTTTTGGTTAGAAAAAGGGAAGAAGAAAATCTACTTGTTAGTATCAAAAATGATAAAGAACTTTCCACCAATGAAGAGGAAATTAAAGTAATAATTAGAAATTATTTTACCCAATTATATTTCAATAAATTTGATAATCTAAGTGAAATGGAGGAATATCTAAAAAAATATAGATTGCCCAGATTAGCAGAAGAGGAAATAAATTACTTAAGTAGTCCATTTTAGAAAAAAAAAACCAGAACAAGCTAGTAATTAACTCCCTAAGAAAAAATCTCCAGGGCCTGATGGATTTCCATGTGGATTCTACCAAGTAATTTAAGAACAATTAATGCCAATACTAAGCAACTATTTGAAAAAATAGGGGAAAGAGTAATACCAAATTCTTTTTATGACACAGATATGGTGCTGATACCTAAACCAGGTAGGGTGAAAACAGAGAAAAAATTATAAACCAATTTTCCTAATGAATATTGATGCAAAAAATTTAAATAAAATATTAATAAAGCAATAACAGAAAGTCATCCCCCAGATAACACAACATGGTGAAGTAGGATTAGCACCAGGAATGTAGGACTGGTTCAAGATTAGAAAAATTATTAGTATAATTATCTATATCCATAAACTAACAAAATCATGATTATCTCAGTAGATGCAGAAAAAGCATTTGATAAAATCCAATACCATTCCTATTAAAAACATTAGAGAGTATAGGAATAAATGGAGTTTTCCTTAAATTGATCAATAGTGTCTATTTAAAACCATCAGCAACCATCATATGTAATGGAAACAACCTAGAACCATCCCCAATAAAATCAGGGGTGAAACGAGGTTGCCCCCATCACCATTACTATGCAGTATTATATTAGAAAAGTTTGCTTTGGCAATAAGAGAAGAAAAAGAGATTTAAAACATTAGAATAGGTCATGAGGGAAGCAAATTATCACTCTTTGCAGATGATATGATGGTATACTTAGAGAACCCTAGGGAATCAACTAAAAAACTACTAGAAACAATTCACAATTTTAGCAAAGTTGCAGGATGCAAAATATATCCACACAAATCATCAGAAATTTTTATGTATTACCAACAAAGTCCAACAGCAAGACATACGAAGAGAAATTTCATTTAAAGTAACGATCAATAATATAACATATATGAGAGTCTATCTGCAAAGGCAACATCAGGAACTATATGAATGCAACTACAGAATACTTTCCACACAAATAAAGTCAGATCTAATCAATTGGAAAAATATCAAGGGCTCATGGGTAAGCCAAGTGAATATAATAAAAATGAAAATACTATCTAAATTATTCAGTTCCATACCAGTCAAGTTCCAAAGAAATTATTTTACTGATCCAGAAATAACAAAGTTCATCTGGAAGAACAAAAGGTCAAGAATTTCAAGGGAATTAGTGAGGCAAATAAATGTGGCCTAACTGTGCCAGTCTTAAGACAGTATTATAAAGCAGTAGTCATCAAAACTATTTGGTATTGGCTAAGAAATGGAGTAGTTCATCAGTAAAATGGATTAGGCTCACCAGACAAAATAGTCAATAACTATAGTAATATAGTGTTTGACAAAACCAGAAACCCAGGCCTTTGTAAAAATAACTAACATACTGACAAAAACTGCTGAGAAAATTGGAAACTTGTATGGCAGACACTAAGCATTAACCAACATCTAACACCATATACCAAGATAAGGTTGAAATGGCTTCATGATTTAGAAATAAAATGAGATAATCTATGCAAATGACAAGAATGAAGGATAGTTGACTGCTCAGATCTGTGGAGAAGGAAGGAATTTGGGGCAAAGAAAAACTGGAACTCATTACTGAACACAAAAGATATAATTTTAATTATATGAAGTTAAACAGGTTTTGTACAAACAAAACTAATGCAGACAAGAAAGAAAGCAATAGACTGGGGGATAAATTTATATTCAAGAGTTTTATTTATAAAGGCCTCTTTTCTAAAATATATAGAGAATTGACTCAAATTTCTAAGAATTCAAGCCATTTTCCAATTGATAAATGGTCAAAGGATATGAACAGAAAATTTTCAGATGAAGAAATTAAAGCCATTTATAGTTATATGAAAAGGTGCTCTAAATTACTGCTGATCAGAGAAAGGCAAATTAAAGCAATTCTGAGGTATCACTGCACACATTTCAGAATAGATAAGAGAATAGGAAAAGATAATGACAAATTTTGGAGGGGATGTGGAAAAAGTGGAACACTGATGCATTGTTGGTGAAACTGTGAATGGATCCAGCCATTCTGGAGAGAAATTTGGAACTTTGCCCAAAGGTCTATCAAAATGTGCATACCTTTAAGTCTGCAGTTTTTCTACTGGGCCTATAGCCCAAAGAGATCTTATAGGAGCAAAAGGGACCCACATGTTCAAAAATGTTTGTAGCAGTCCTTTTTTAATAGCAAGAAACTGGAAACTGAATGGATGCCCATCATTTGGAGAATGTCTGAATAAGTTACGGTTTATGACTTTTATGGAATATTGTTGTTCTAAAAGAAACAATTAGCAGGATCATTTCAGAATGGCCTGGAGAGACTTCAATGAACTGATTATAAGTGAAATTAGCAGAACTAGGAGATCATTGTACATGGCAACAACAAAATTATAGGATCATCATTTCTAATGGATGTGGGTCTGTTCAAAAATGAGTTAATTCAGGGCAGTTCCAATGAGATTATCATTAAGAGAGCCACTACACACAGAGAAAGGATTGTAGGAACAGAAGGTGGATCACAACATAGCATTAGCATAGCATAGCATTCTTTATCTTGTGGTTTGCTTGAATTTTTTTTTCATTATTTTTATTTTATCTGATCTTTCTTGTGCAGCAAGATAATTAGATAAATATGTATGCATAATATTTATTTAACATATATTTTAACATGTTGTTCACATATATTGGATTACTGCTCTCTATAGGAGGGGCTAAGGGGAAGAGAAGGAAATTTGGGAGATAAGGTTTTGCAAGGTTAAATGTTGAAAAATTTTTCTTGATATGTTTTGAAAATAAAAAACTTCAATAAAAAATAAACTTAAAAGAAAGACTTTTTTTATATATTTTATTTTTACCTTAATTTATTTGAATACATTCCATTTTTTACCAGTTCCCTTCACTTCATCTTTAACACCTACCGTAGTGAAATTAATAGATGATAACATCTTGTCCTGGTTTTAAAGTTTTACAGTTTACTTTTCTTCCTTGATTTATCTAATTAATTTTTCCCCTCTGTTTCCCTCTCAGATAAGTAATTAGGGTGTGACCCCTTCTTCTGCTGACTTTGAACTTTTTTTTCATTACCTCATATGTTATTTTCTGGACATTTTTCTATAATATGATAAACTTTTCTCATCCTTTTTATCATTTAGTAATATTTCTGACAATTTCTAGGATGGCCAGCTGTAATTTGGTATTCACATGAGTACAATCATCCATGATTACCTGAAGGCTTTGTGAAAAATCCTATTCATCCCCAGAGAAGGAGCTGATTATATCTGAATACATATTGAAGCAACTCTCTTTCACTCTCTATTTGTGTTTTTCTTTAACTTAATTTATCTAGATGATTTTTAATTTGACTAGGGTGGGAGATTAATGTTTTCTTCTACAACTTGACTTTTGTAGAAATGTTTTGCCTATTTTGCCTTGTGATTTCATAATTGTGGGTGGGCATAAGGAGAGAACCTAGAACTCAAAAAAATTTTAAAAACAAACAAGAAGGGGCAGCTATGTGGCATGGTGGATAGAGCACTCTGAATTCAAATCTGACCTCAGACATTTAATACTTCCTAGCTGTGTGACCTTGGACAAGTCACACCAATTACCTCCACAAAAATAAAATTTAAAAATTGAAAAAAATTTAAAAATGAAAAAATATTTTTGTCTTTTAAATGTAACTGGAGATATATCAGTAAATAAATACAGAAAATACAATATTCTACCTCTTATTCTTGGGCACATGAACCATAATGCCACATTTGGACATTTTTATACACATTCTACAAGTATTCTGGAACAGTAGTGTTCATGATGATAAGTGAATGTGATCATTATTCAGCCATGACTACCTGAGATGCACTGAGGAAGGGAAGCCTCAGGTGTCTTCAAGGATCCAGGAAGGAAAATCATAAAATATGTACAGGGAATTATATGAGAATCCCTCAAATGGAACTACATATATATATATATATATATGCATATATATGTATATATATATTTCTAGTAACTGGAAACTATATTGCATCTTTTTGCATAGGGCTCTCTTATTTTAAACCTACTTTCCATTGAACCCTATGTATACATATGAGAAGGTTTTTCAAAGATACATGAGATGTGATTATATTTTATACCAAATATTAATACTCTTTCACTTGAACAAATACATTTTCCACACAGTTAATTATTTTTCACAGATTGTTTGATATCAGTTGATAGTAAGGAGATACACTGATGGAGATTCATGAACAATGGTAGAAGAATTATCTTTCTCCAAATTACATTGCACTAGTTATGGCCCCCAAATACTCTAGTCATATTTATAGACTTGGAATATTCCTTTCTATTATTTTTTTCACTTTTAAAATCATCTCCTCTTCTGAGATTCATAATATCAAAATGATTTTTCAACCAAAACTGATTATCCTTCATAACTAATTAGCAAAACATTAATCTTCTTCAATAAGTTTAATCCTGACTACCTTCCTCCTTTTCCAAATTATTCCAGTCAAAAAATATTAAGGTAAAAAAATGAGAAGACACTCATAGCCCACTCCTCTGCAAAAAGTTTGATATACTGCACATATTTTCAAGCTTCTATAAAGGTATTGACTGTATTTGATCCTTTTCCTGATTGTCTGTCAATTCTGCAATGCACTTCCCCCTGACCATCATCTCAGAAGTTTTCTCTGGTCATTGCAAACACTGCTCACCTACCATATTCAGAGGAAATATTTCCTGATTCGCAACCACTAGTGCCATGCTTCTCACATTAGTTTATATCTCCCACATACAAATCATTTCTTGGTATTGATCTTGTATATAATTATTTGGCATAAACATCCATTTATGTACATGTCCTATCTGAGAAAATGGAAGCTCCTTGAACGGCCTTTTCACTTTCTATTCCCAGGAGTTATCATACAGCCCAGTCAACACTGGATACTTCATAAATGTTTATGACTTACCATGCACCAGATAGGATCAGTAACCTTCAATCATGAGTCATCCCTCCCTTTTTTCAATTTAATGAAAATTAAATCAATCTTACTTTTGACCAAAGTAAAATTCTGGGGGCAGCTAGGTGGTGCAGTGGATAGAGCACCAGCCCTGAAGTCAGGAGGACCTGAGTTCAAATCTGGTCTCAGACACTTAACATTCCCTAGCTGTGTGACTCTGGGCAAGTCACTTAACCTCAATTGCCTCAGCAAAAAGCAAAAAAAAAAAAAAAAAGTAAAATTCTGATGATTTATTACTGCCCAGGGTCTCCACTCAGAATTCTGATGCCAAAGTTACCCAGCTATCTTTGTGATGATCACATGGTCTCCTACAATTTCCATCTCTTTCAAATTCAGTCCCTCCTGGGACCAGCTCATTTTCCCCAATCTCCTTTTGTCCCCTCCAGAACCTCACTTCAATAATAACAAGCTTCCATTCAAGGCAGCTGTACTTTCCACCCTAAAGTCATTTTGCATAGGTATCTCGTACTGATAAGTATATGTCAATATATTTTTGTTCTCATCAATAGAACATAAGCTCCATAAGGACAATTTTGTCTCTTTCTTTTCTTTGCATTTCCAGAACCTAGCTCAGGGAGGCCACATACTAGGACATTAATACATGGTCATTAAGTTTGAGCTGAGTCTTGTCCAAGCAGAACTCTAGGCAGAAAAGTATTGAATCATGAAGTAAAGGAAGTTCAGAACAACCATAAGTTGTCCTGAAGGACTCTCAATATCTCCTTGTCAGGAGAAAACTATCAGGATAGATACAATGCCTGATGAAAATGTCAACAGAGCAGCCATCTGCTGCCCACTATGGCTGGCCATTGCAGTACTAAAAGCTGCTGCCATTGTCACTTTGTGGAGTGACAAGAGATGCTATAACTAAGACCCTTAAACACCTTGAAGTGAGATACCACAAATGATGACAGTATTTGGTGACAGATTCATGACTTCATGAAGCCAGAAATATATGAGATCCAATTTTGCCTTGGACATTTATTAGTTCTGTGAATCCAGGCAACTACCTTAACCTTTGGGGGTAATATAGGACGTAGCTTCCATGTTGTGACGATTAAATGAGAAAAATGTTTGTAAAATGGACGCAAAATAGAAAGTGCTAAATACATGAGAGCCAGTGTTGTTGTCATTGCTGTTGTTGTTATTTATGGCAATCAGACCAAGAGAACAGAAGATGATTCTTTGGGTTTCTGCATGAACACTTGTTCCTAATGTACTTTGTCCTCACCAGTAAAGTATAAACTTCATAAGGAATATCCTTTTTTTTTTCTTTGCATACCCAGCAAGGAGCAGAGGGCAGGCAACAAAGTAGAGATTGATAACTGGTCATTGAGTCTGAGCTGGGTCTGGTCTCAGTGGGATGCTGCCTGTCTCATAGAACTCTGTGCCAGAAAGTCTTGAATGATGATGTTTAACTCAGGCCAGGATAGTCAGTGGTGTCCTGATTGACTCCTGAGATGCCCGGGTGTCAGGGTAGTCACAATGGCTGACCATAGAGCAGTCAGAGCAGCCAACGCCAAGGTTGGCCAATCCTTGGCTGGAAATGCACACTGTGGCATCCTGTAGGAGATGCAATTCCTGAGCCAGTTAAATACCCAAAAATCAAGGGGAACAAATCCCTAAATGATTTGTCTGATTCATGATTTTAGCTGACTGGAAATCAGTTCAAAACTGAACTTAGACTGTTACAAGATAAACGAGCTGAGGTCACAAAATTAACTCTGCCTCAGTTGAATCATCTGTAAAATGGGAACAATATAGAGTCTGCATTCTAGGCTGATGTGAAGGCAATGAGAACCTAGTTCTAAAATATCTGCTACAATGAAAGGGCTATAGAAATGACACCCATCATGATTGCTTTTGCTGCTATGCTTGTGATGTGGATAGTGATGTTCACACAAAGCAAACAGGAAATGACACTGACCCAGGAGTCATACCATGCATGGAACATGTGCTCACCCTCCAGCCCAGCCAAGGGTATGAGGTCAGGTTTCTGGGGTGTGGTGGTAAGCCTTTGTGCCCAAGCTTGGTGATGTCAAGGTGAAGTTATTAAGGGGGGTGTTGGTCCTTTCATGGAACAGCAACGCATTTGTGGAAACCCTAGACCCCCTTCAGTTGTCTTTAACAGTAAATACCCATCATATTCAACAGACCTTTCCAGGTCCATATACTTTAAATCACCCTTATTCTTTCAGAAACAAACCTTGGAGGATCATGGTCCCTTTCATCAGTATAAGAGCGGAAACTGTGGGGCCTTTGTTTGGGAGGCCTGAAGTAACAGAGCTGGCCACCACATCCTGGGACAGACTTCAGTCCTGCAACCTTTGGTCCTCTGCACAGTCAAGGCTGGAACAGAGGTGAAGACCCACCATGGACGCCACAGTCCCTTTGCTGCTCTCCATTGGTGAGTCTCCCAGGTTAAACTTGGCTAGGGAGGGATATTTTGATAAGGCCCTTGGCTGACTGAGTCAGAAGGACAGGGAGGAAACCTAAAGAGGAGACAGAATCATTGGGAGCAAAGCAGGACCCCTGAGTCTGCTCACAGAGATTTCCCTTCAGGTTCTGATCAAAGTGGAATTAAAGGAAAAGGGGCTTTAGCAAGACCTAGGGATGAAGTCAGGATGGGCAGGAGGGGAGCATCTCCAACCTAGTCTTCTATTACAGGGCTGTGTCTACACTGGGAGGTTCGGGCACAGATGGGTGAGTCCTGCCCCTAAAGCCCCAATGTTCTCTTGTCACTCTTTGTCTTACATCCACCCTGGAATCTGCTCCCAGGAAAAGCAGGGAGGGTAACGGGCGTCATTGCCAGGAATGGATGGGGGGATCAAAGGAGGGACTTCAGACTGTGGAGAAGGAACACCGGGTCCAGCGGTATCTCTCCAAATCTCATTT
>JAJPUD010013406.1:30205-44573 GCA_023553655.1 Myrmecobius fasciatus
TAGAAGGGAATCCTGGTCCTGGGAGTTGGGGAATGATGGAATCTCTCTTCCACTTCAGATACAGAAGAGACCAGGGAGAGAAGAAGGGAATCATTGGTGAGCTAACCCCATTCTGACTTCTACCTTTGGGAAAGCCATTCAATGACACTAAAATGAGCATCACTCACATTATTGAGAATATTTATATAACATTGCAATGATAGTACTTTTATTTTCTTTATAATTCTATGAAAAATTTGAAAAATCTCTTATAGATATTTTTAAAATATCTAAAAGTATGTGATTCAGAAGGCATCTATAGCTTTCACCAGATGAGTCTTCAAAGATTTCATGACGCAGAAACAGATTAAGAACTTCTGTTCCTAATTCAAGAATTCTCTTCTTTTTGTATTTTCCCTTCAGGTTCCCATGGCTGAAGACCCACAGGGAGTGACATACTCTCAGCTGAACATAAGAACCTTGAATAAGAGGAAAACTGACATCAAGAAGACACCCACAGAAGCCACAGTCTATGCCACTGTATATTCAGACTGAGGATTTGGGCACTTTTCACAAAGGAATTCTCTCCCTTCTTCTCTTTTTCCATCTCTTCTCCTCTCCCTCACCATTATTTTATCTACTCCCTAATGCATCTTTCACAGAAGCCATGGAAACTATTAGGTATATTCACTGGGGTAAAGACTTGAACAAATCCAATATGTCACTCTAAAAGTGGGATGTAGGAGGTTAAGTGAATGTGGAAATCAAAGATATTTTTAAATATGTTAAAAATTGTTTTGCATACGACTGCGAGAAAATAAAATACTAAATAAAATAAAACAATATGTCTATTCTTAGTATACTTAAAAGAAACAGGTATCTGTTTATTTTATTACAATAATAAAAAAAAGAAACTAGAGGGGGGAAAGGTGATTCTAATGGAAGAAGAGGAAAATGGATTGAAAAGGGAGTAAATTACATCTCATGAGGAGGCAAAAAAAGTCATTGCAATTGAGGGAAAGTGGGAAGGGGGGATGAGCACTGTGGGAACCTTACTCTCATCAGATTTGGCTCAAAGAGAGAATATCAGACACATTTGGCTTCACAGAGAAACTTGTCTCACTCATTAAGAAATTAGGAGGAGAAGGAGAAAGAAAGAGAGGAGGCTAATAGATGGGATAAAAAAAAGTATAAGGAGACAGGTATAAGAAAGGGGGAAAGGCTGCAAAAGGGTAGAATTGTTTGAAAGAGGGGTGATCAGGAACAAAATACTGGGAGGAGGGAAAGGAGGAAAGGGAAAAGTAAAAGTAGGAGAAAACAAAATGGTGGGAAATACAGTTACTTATTTTATCTGTGAATGTGAATGGGAGGAACTTTCCCATACAATGGAAGCAAATAGCAGAGTGGATTAAGAGTCAGATTCCTGCAAATTGTTGTTTACAAAAAACACATTTAAAGCAGAGTGATACATTTAGAGTAAAAGTAAAAGGCTGGAGCAGAATCTATTATGCATCAGCTGAAGTAAAAAAAAAAAAAAAAAGCAGGGCTAGCAGCCCTGATCTCAGATCAAGCAAAAGCAAAAACACATCTAATTAAAAGAGATAAAGAAGAAAACTACATCATCTTTAAAGTTACCATAGATAATAAAATAATATCAATAGTACACATATATGCATAATGTGGTTTAGCATCCAAGTTTAATTTCTCTCTAAAGAGAGCTGCAAGAAGAATTAGAAAGCAAAACTATAGTAATTAGAGATCTCAAAATTGCTCTCTCAGAATTAGATAAATCCAAACACAAAATAAACAAGAAAGAAGTTAAGGAGGTAAATAAAATCCTAGAAATGTTAGATATGAGGGACCTTTGATGAAAATTGAATGGAGACAGAAAGGAATATACTTTTTCTTTGCAGTATATGGAATTTATATTAAAATGGACTATATATTAGTTCATAAAAACCTCAAAATCAATTGCACAAAGGCAGAAATAGTAAATGCATTTTAGATCATGATGCAATAAAAATTATATTCAATTAAAAGCCAGGGGGAAACAGATCAAAAATTAATTGGAAACTAAATAGTCTCATTCTAAAGAATGACGGGGTAAAACAACAAATCATGGCCACAAAAAATAATTTCATTCAAGAGAATGACAATAATGAGACAACATACCAAAATTTGTGGGATGCAGCCAAAGTGGTTATTAGAAGAAATTTTATATCTCTAGATGCTTACATGCATAAAATAGAGAAAGAGAAGATCAATGAATTGGGCTTGGAACTAAAAAATAAGCTAGAAAAAAGAACAAATTAAAAACCCAATTAAATACCAAATTTGAAATTCTGAAAATGAAAGATTAATAAAATTAAAATTTAAAAAAAACTATTGAATTAATCAATAAAATTAAGAGTTGGTTTTATGAAAAAAAATAGATAAACCTTCATTTATTTTTGGTTAGAAAAAGGAAAGGAAAAAAGCTACTTGTTAGAATTAAAAATGATAAAAGATAACTTTCAACCAATGAAGAGTAAATGAGCCATGATTAGTAGTTATTTTGTCCAACTATATTTGAATAAATTTGACATTCTAATTGAAATGGCGGAATATCCACAAAAATATAGATTGCCCAGATTAGCAGAAGAGGAAATAAATTACCTAAACAGTCCCATTTTAGAAAAAGAAACAGAACAACTATTAATCAACTCCCTAAGAAAAAATCTCCAGGGCCTGATGGATTTCCATGTGAATTCGACCAAAGAATTAAAAAACAATTAATTCTAATACTATGCAAGTTATTTGAAAACAATAGGGGAAAGAGTTATACCAAATTCCTTTTATGACACAGATATGGTGCTGGTACCTAAACCAGGTAGGGTGAAAACAGAGAAAAGCTTATACACCAATTTCCCTAATGATTATTGATACAAAAAATTTAAATAAAATATTAACTAAGAGATAATAGAAAGTCATCCCCAGGATAATGCATCATGACAAAGTAGGATTTACACCAGGAATGTAGGGCTGGTTCAAGATTAGGAAAAGTATTAGTATAATTATCTATATCAATAAACTAACAAAAATCATGATTATCTCAGTAGATGAAGAAAAAGCTTTTGATAAAATCTAATACCATTCCTATTAAAAACACTAGAGAGTATAGGAATAAATGGAGTTTTCCTTAAATTGATCAATAGCCTTTATTTAAAACCATCAGGAAGAATCACATATAATGGGAACCAATTAGAACCATTCAAAATAAGATCAGCAGTGAAACAAGGTTGCCCCCATCACCATTACTATGCAGTATTATATTAGAAAAGTTTGCTTTGGCAATAAGAGAAGAAAAAGAGATTTGAAAAATTAGAGTAGGTCATGAGGGAAGCAAATTATCACTCTTTGCAGATATGATGGTATACTTAGAGAACCCTAGGGAATCAACTAAAAAACTACTAGAAACAATTCACAATTTTAGCAAAGTTGCAGGATGCAAAATATATCCACACAAATCATCAGAAATGTTTATGTATTACTAACAAAGTGCAACAACAAGACATACAAATAGAAATTTCATTTAAAATAACTGTCAATAATATAGCATATATGAGAGTCTATCTGCAAAGGCAACATCAGGAACTATATGAATGCAACTACAGAATACTTTCCACACAAATAAAGTCAGATCTAATCAATTGGAAAAATATCAAGTGCTCATAGGTAAGCCAAGTGAATATAATAAAAATGAAAACTATCTAAATTATTCAGTGCCATACCAGTCAAGCTCCCAAGAAATTATTTTACTGATCCAGAAATAACAAAGTTCATCTGGAAGAACAAAATGTCAAGAATTTCAAGGGAATTAGTGAGGCAAATAAATGTGGCCTAACTGTGCCAGACCTAAAACAGTATTATAAAGCAGCAGTCATCAAAACTATTTGGTATTGGCTGAGAAATAGAGTAGTCAATCAGTGGAATAAATTAAGTTCACACGACAAAATAGTCAATAACTATAGTAATCTAGTGTTTGACAAACCCAGAAACCCCAGCTTTTATAAAAAGAACTAACATTCTGACAAAAACTGCTGGGAAAATTGATAACTAGTATGGCTGAAACTAAGCATTAACCAACACCTAACACCATATACAAAGATAAGGTTGAAATGGCTTCATGATTTAGAAGTGTGATATTCTAAGCAAATTAGAAGAGCAAAGGATAGTTGACTGCTCAGATGTGTGGAGAAGGAAGGAATTTGGAGCCAAAGAAAAGCTGGAACTAATTATTGAACACAAAAGATATAATTTTAATTATATGGAGTTAAAAAGGTTTTGTACAAACAAAACTAATGCAGACAAGAAATGAAAGCAATAGACTGGGGAATAAATTTATATTCAAGAGTTTTATTTATAAAGGCCTCTTTTCTAAAATATATAGAGAATTGACTCAAATTTCTAAGAATTCAAGCCATTTTCCAAGTGATAAATGGTCAAAGGATATGAACAGACAATTTTCAGATGAAGAAATTTAAGCCATTTATAGTTATATGAAAAGGTGCTCTAAATCACTACTGATCAGAGAAATGCAAATTAAGACAACTCTGAGGTACCACTACATGCCTTTCAGAATGGCTAAAAGAACAGGAAAAGATAATGACAAATGTTGGAGGGGATGTTGGAAAAATGGAACACTGATGCATTGTTGGTGAAACTGTGAATTGATCCAACCATTCTAGAGAGCAATCTGGAACTATGCTCAAAAAGTTATCAAACTGTGCCTACCTCTTGACCCAGCAGTGTTTCTACTGGTCCTATATCCCAAAGAGATCTTAAAGGAGAAAAAGGGACCCATATGTTCAAAAATGTTTGTAGCAGCCCTTTTTGTAGCGCCAAGACACTGGAAACTGAATGGATGCCCATCATTTGGAGAATAGCTGAATAAGGTATGGTTTATGACTTTTATGGAATATTGTTGTTCTATAAGATACGATTAGCAGGATCATTTCAGAAAGGCCTGGAGAGACTTAAATGAACTGATTATAAGTGAAATTAGAAGAACTAGATCATTGTACACAACAACAACCAAATTATAGGAAGATCAATTCTTATGGATGTGGGTCTATTCAACAAAAAAAATTCAGGGCAGTTTCAATGATCTTGGGATGAGGAGAGCCAACCAGAGAAAGGACTGCAGAAACTGAAGGTGGATCACAACATAGCATTAGCACAGCATAGCATTCTTTTTGATGTGGTTTGCTTGAATTTTATTTTTTCCGAATTTTTTTACTTTAGCTGATTTTTCTTGTGCAGCAAGATAATTATATAAATATTTATGCATAATATTGTATTTAACACATATTTTAACATATATTGAATTACTGCTATCTAGGGAAGGGTGTGAGGGGAAGAGAAGGAAATTTGGAAGACTAGGTTTTGCAAGGGTAACTGTTAAAAAATTATTCTTGATATGTTTTGAAAATATAAAACTTCCATAAAAAATAAAAAGGAAGACTTTTTATATATTCTATTTTTACCTTAATTTATTTGAATAAATACCATTTTTTTTACCAGTTCCCTTCTCTTTATTTTTAACACCTACCACAGAGAAATTAACATGATAAAATCTTGTCCTGGTTTTAAAGTTTTACAGTTTACTTTTCTTCCTCGCTTTTATCTAATCATTTAATTTTCCCCCTCTGTTTCCCCCTCAGATAAGTAATTAGGGTGTGACCCATTCTTCTGCTGACTTTGAACTTCTTTTTTCCCTATTACCTCAAATGTTATTTTCTGGACATTTTTCTATAATATGATAAACATTTCTCATCCTCTTTATCATTTAGTAATATTTCTGACAATGTTCTGGGATGGCCAGCTATAATTGACTTTGCTATTCACAGCAATACAATCATCTATGATTACCTGAAGGAGTTCTGAAAAATCCTATCCATCCCCAGAGAAGGAGCTGATGATGTCTGCATACATATTGAAGCATCTTTTTTCTTCCTGAGGCAATTGGGGTTAAGTGACTTGCCCAGGGTCACACAGCTAGGAAGTGTTGTGTCTGAGACCAAATTTGAACTCAGGTCCTTTTGACTTCAGGGCTGGTGCTCTATCCACAGCACCACCTAGCTGCCCCTATTTCTCTTTTTTTAAAACTTAATTTTTCCAGATGATTTTTAATTTGACTAGGGTGGGAGATTAATGTTTTCTTCCACAACTTGACTTTTGTAGAAATGTTTTGCATAATTTCCCTTGTGATTTCATAATTGTGGGTGGGGATAAGGGAGAGAATTTAGGACTGAAAAAATTTTTAAAAACAAGAAGGGGCGTGTGATGGTGTGTGGTGTGATGGATAGAGCACCAGCCCTGAAGTCAGGAGGATCTGAGTTGAAATCTGACCTCAAACACTTAACACATTTTAGCTGTGTGACCTGGGCAACTCACTCAAATTGCTTTAACAAAAATAAAATTTTTAAATTTTTAAAAATGAAAAAATTTTGTCTTTTGAATGAAAATGGGGAAATATTAGTAAATAAATACACAAAATACAATATTTCTGTCTCTTACTCTTGGGCACATGAACCATAATGCCAGATTTAGACTTTTTTTCACATTTTACAAGTATTCTGGGAACAGTAGTGTTCATGATGATAAGTGAATGTGATAATTATTCAGCCATGATTACTCAAGATGCACTGAGAAAGGGTAGTATCAGGTCTCTTCAAGGATCCTGGAAGGAACATGATATAATATATAAAGGAAATTATATGAGAACCCCTCAAATGGAATTACATACATATATATATACATATACATGTATGTATATATATTTCTAGTAACTGGCAACTATATTGCATCTTTTTGCATATAGGCTCTCTAATTTTAAACCGACTTTCCATTGAAACCTGTGTAGACATATGAGAAGGTTTTTCAAAGATACATGTAGTGTGGTGATACTTTCACTTGAACAAATACATTTTCCACCCACATAATCAACTTTCCCAGATTGTTTGATATCAGTTAATAGTATGGAGATACACTGATGGGGACTCATGAACTATGGTAGCAGAATTATCTTTCTCCAAATTACACTGAACTCATTATGTCCTCCAAATTCTCTGGTCATATTTACAGACTTGGAACATTCCTTTCCATCATTTTTTTCAGTTTCAAAATCATCTTCTCTTCTGATATTCATAATATCCAAATAATTTTTCAACCAAAACTGGTTATCCTTCATAACTAATTAGCAAAACATTAATCTTCTTCAATAAATTTAATCCTGACTACCTTTCTCCTTTTCCAAATTATTCCAGTCAAAAAATATTGAGGTAAAAAATGAGAAGACACTCATAGCCCACTCCTCTGCAAAAGGGAACTCCATGAGTTTGATATATTGCACATATTTCATGCTTGTATAATTAGTATAATTATTATTATAATATAATATTAGTATAATTATTATGTTTTCCTCCATCCTATGTTACTCTTTTTTTGTTCTTCTCTCTCTCTTTGTTTTTTGCTGAGGCAATTGGGGTTAAATGACTTGCCAAGAGTCACACAGGAAGTGTTAACTGTTTGAGGTCAGGTTTGAAATCAGGTCTTCCTGATTTCGGGGCTGGTGCTCTATCCACTGCACCACCTAGATGCCCCTCACACCATCATCTTTAAAAGACTGTTCAGTTTCTAACTGCTTCCTCCCCTTTTATCAGCCCTAATTTCTCTTTCACCCCTCCCCTACTATGTCCCTGTAGGATAAGATAGATTTCTATCTTCAAATGACTGTATAAATTATTCCCACTATGAACTAATTCCATGAGAGAGAAGGTTCAAATCTTGCTTTGCCTTTCAGATCTCTAAGACAAGGAGGCCTTAGAGATCTAGATGATATATATGAGACTCAAACTTGTGAAACAGGCCAGGAAAGCAGAGAACTTACATTATTCTAGATTGATCTGACCATTATGAGATAGAAGTTGGGACAAGATTGAAGGTTTCTTAGGTAGGTTAGAACAAAGGTGGAAAGATGGGCCAGCTCAGGTACTGCTCCAAGCACAAGGGACAAAGAAGGAAGAAATACTTCCCTGTCTCTAGGTGGGCCCATGGAACACCTGAAGTTCAACAACCATGCTGAGATTGAGGCTTGGGCAAAGAATGACCAGAGTGATACAAGTGAGAACTGATGAACAAGGCTTTTTTTCAGACTTCTCGGCTTTTGCTTCCCCAATCCACCCACCCACATTATACCTGGGGAGTTAACTTTGTGGATTTCTGGTCTCTGCTTGGATTTCCAGATACATTTCCCAAGATTTCCTTCTCAGCCTAGTCTGGCCCAGAAGTGGTCTCAGGGGCCAAGGAGACCTTGCTGGGCTGGGAATACTCAAGGAGCAGTTTCTTTGTTTTCCACAAGGAGAACCTGCTGAGCAGGGATATTATTCAAGATGGGGCTCAGTTCTTTCTGAATAATGTGACCCCCAGGGACTCTGGCTGCCAGCTTGGTACCAACAGACCTTTCTAGAAAAAAATCACAGTAGCCTTCAGCAGCTAGTAATAAGAAATGAGAGGAAGAAACCCACAGGAGCCACTAGTGGGTGCTAATGACAACTGCCTTACACAGTCCCACAAAAAATGAATTCAAGACCTTGGCTTTGGCCAAAAGATATGGGAAAACAACCAACAGGGATTTGAACATTTCCCCCAATTCCAGGTGCATAGGAAAAAAGCTGTGACCTGGAATGTGAGTCTTTCCCTCCTATTTCCCTGGGATCCATATTCCTACCCTGATTGCTGGGGTTTCTCAATGCAGTTTCAAGGGATACTCCTCCTCTGAGCAGCATTTTCATCAAACTTTGATGGCTGAACAAATTGTCGTGTGTGATTATAATGCAACACTATTGTGCTATAAGGAAATGAGGAGCAAGGTGGTGCCAGAAAAACCTGGAAGACTTCTATGAGCTGATGCAAAGGGAAATGTACTGTATACAAAGTTACAGTAATAAGACAATCAGATGGGAAAGACTTCACTCTTCTCAACAATTCACTGATACAAAATAACTCTGAAGGATTTATCATGAAGATTGCTATCCAGTGGTCCCTGAACACAGAATAAAGATTTTTTTTAATTTAATTTACTTTCTTTGGATGTTTTTGGTCTCCTTTCTTTTAGAACATGACTATTATGGAAATGTTTTGCAGGACTACACATTTATATCTTATATATTGAATGGCTTGACTTCTCAGTGTGAGGGAGGTTAGAGTGGAAGGAGAGGAGACAATGTGGAATTCAATGTTTTAAAAAGAAATGTTTAAAATTATCCATAAATAACTGAGGAAAAATAAAATACAACATAAGAGAAAAAGTGGAGAAAAATATTTATCTAAATTTTAGTGCCTTAAAAGAACCAATTAAAAATGGTATTAATCATTTCTATAAATTGTTTTTGTTTCCACTTTATGTTTCCACCTCTATCTTTTATGTCTCTTCTTTCATGTCTTATAATATATTTTCATTTTATGAGTTCTTATTCTCTAATGAATATGTAGTTAGTTCCTCCTTCTCTTCCTTATTTTGTTAAGTTATCTTTGAAGACACATGCCTTTTCCTATGCAGGCTGCTTTAGCTGTATCCCCGTAAATTTGGTATGACTTTTCATCATTTTCTTTCATATAATTATTATTTATTTGATTTGTTCTTTGACTCCTCATTATCTAAGATTTCATTGTTACATCTTTATGTGAATCTGTGTCTTTTTTTCTAATCTGTGAGCCAAATTGTAATTTTTACTGTTATGGTCAATAAAGCACATATTTTACTGCCTCTGAATTTTTGAAAGAGTTTTCCATCTCTCTAGGGATTTTTACAAGGTTATTGTTGCAGGATGTGCACATTCATTGGAAATTCCATTTAGAAGTCACCGTGTGTATTTTAGTTGGAGCTTCTCCAGCAATTTTTTCATTTCTGTATTTTCCCATTTTTTGAATGCCTTTTCCATGTATCCAAAACAGACAGGGCAGGAGACAATGAAATTCCCTGTCATGACTTTGTTATTGACTAGGAATTCTTATAGTTAGATCAATAGGATTTAGGATTTAAACGCTAAGACATTTGAGAAAATATCATTTTCAAGAGATCATTGGAACTAAAACCCTGGGATCCCTGGGCCTTTAACCTCTCTCAGGCACTTGTAGCAAGGGAAGTGCCTTCCCTAAACCTTTTGAGCTCCCCTATCACTGAGCAGTAGACAACTGATAAGCAAGTGATCAGGAAGGGCAGGAGAACCAAAGACAATCTAATTCCTCCCAGAACAGCCAATAGGGAGCCCCTGTTCATCTGTGTTAGCCCATGCCCACCCAGGACCATGCACAACTCAGTCAGTTTTGCTCTATCTTCCCTGAGGAATAGGCAGGCCATGGCAAAATATGGACTGGACCCACAAGGCAGTGTAAGGAAATGGGTAGGGCCCAGAATTGGCAATCTCGACTTTTGAGAGGCAGAGCTGGGACTTAAACCAGACAAACTGACCTCCAGCCCCTTTTTTTTCCCTCACAAGTTTTCTGCCCAAACCTTCTCTCTCAGTCCTCCTAGGCCTGGTGGTAGAGCTTGGGAAACATGTGACTCTTCAGTGCAGAAAGCCCTCTAAGTCAGCACTCTGGAGAGCGACATTCATTCTGCTGAAGGTGGGCAGCGGTCAGCTCCTGCAGAGCCAGAGTCAGCTGGAACCTTGGCTGACTTCCTCCTCCTCTCTGTGAGGGTCAGGATGCTGACAACTACAGCAGTTTCTCCTCTAGGAGGATGGCTCCCTATCAGGTATTTGAGCCCAGTGAGATCACCTAGATGACAGGTGAGTGTGGCCATGTCCTTAAGGCCTAAAACTGAGATTTGGGATTCAAATTTGAAAGTCGGGCTAAGAAAGCAGAGAAGTTGCATTGTTCTGGGCCAGTATAACCATGTGAGATAAAAATTGGAATAAGGCTGAGGGTCTTTAAGGAAGATCTGAATAAAGGTGGAAGGATGCACCAGCTCAAGTACTGCTCCAAGCTCAAGGGACAAAGAAGGAATCAACACTTCCCTGTTTCTAGGTGGGCCCAAAGAACATCAGAGGTTCAACAACCATGCCTTTCCTGGGATGGAGACTTTGGTCAAAGAATAACCAAAGAAAAAAAAGGAAGTGATGGTGTTTTTCAGAGATCTCCAGCTCTTGCCTCCCTCACCCACCCACATTACAACTGAACTTTAGGACCTCTAATTTCGATTTGGATTTCTATATATATATATTTCCCAAGCTATCCTTCCCAGCCTAGCTTGGTCCAGAAGTGATCTCAGGGCCAACATTCCCCTGCTGTGCTGGGGATCCTCAAGGAGTAATTGCTTTGTTCTCTAAAAGTAAGAAAATGAAAAAATTACTCTGAACATGGATACCACTCGAGATGGAGAACAGCTCTTCCTGACTAAGGTGATCCTCAAGGACTTTGGCTGCCACTCCCAAGGAAAGTCTTTGGAAAAAGGCCGTGACCCCATGCAGTAAGAAGTAAGAGGAAGTCCACAGTACTCCCTGGAAGGTCCCAATGACCACCCTCTTTCTCAGCCCTTACAAGGAAAAGAAAGCAAGATCTTGGCTCTAGCCAAGAGACATAGGTACAGACACTATAGAGATTTTAACCTTTTTGTCAATTCTAGGCCCGTAGAAAGAAAGACTGTGGCCCATCAATTGGAGAATGGCTGAACAAATTATGGTATATGGATGTTAAGGAATATTATTGTTCTGTGAGAAAGGACCAGCAGTATGATTTCAGAGAGGCCTGGAGAGACTGGCATGGACTGATGCTGAGCAAAATGAGCAGAACCTGGAGATCATTATACACGGCAACAATAAGACTATATGATGATCAATTCTGATGGACATGGCTCTCTTCAACAATGAAATGTTTCAAACCACTTCCAATTGTTCAGTGAAGAAAGCCATATACACCCAGAGAGAGAGGGATGTGAAATGTGGACCACAACATAACATTTTCATGCTCTCTATTGATGTTTGCTTGCATTGTGTTTCCTTTTGCTGATTTTTCTTTCTTGTAGTTACGATTTTTCTTTCACAACAATGATAAGGGTGGAAATATGTATACATATATTCGATTTGTCAAGTATTTTATCATAATTAACATGTAGTGGATATCCTGCCATCTAGGGAAGGGGTGGCGAGGAGGGGGAAATTTATAGCAGAAAACTTTCTAACAGTTAATGTTGAAAAATTATCTATACATATGTTTTGCAAATACAAAGTTTTAATACTTAAAAAAAACATAAAAAAAGAAATACTGTGGCTTAGGATGGGAGACTTTCCCTCCTACTTCCTGTGGCCCATAATGCTGTCCTACTTTCTGGGTTTCTCCATATAATTACAAGGGATAAGCCACCTCTGAGCAGCATTTCCATTAACCTTGAAAGGTGGTGAAGATGGGTGTACCTGCAAAGAGATCACAGAAGAAAATATAGATGCAATGTGAGGGCTGTCTAACGACAGTGAACCATGATTTATGAAAGTTCTTCTCTCTCAGCCACACTGGGCTTCAGGTCCCAGAAACACCCTCATTATCTGATTCAGCTCGATTTCCTTCCTCCTTTGACTTCTCTTGATGGCATTCCTCTGCCAAGGATTCATCCCTATAGGTAAAACAGCCTTAATCCCTATTATGTCTTAAAAAATAAAAATAGGTTAGGATGGGACTCTCACTTTCTTCTTTGTGATCTTCCCTGTCCTTGTTTCTTCCCTTCCCTTGTGTATCACTAGGGTGTTGGGAAGGAGAGAACCCTAAGTGATAATTAGATTCACCTCTTTCCCCATAATCCTCTGTTTCTCCCTTTCCATATAACCCTGGAACCTCTACTTTGAATAGGGGACATGGTGATGGCATAATGTTCATAAAGCTGCCCAGAAGGAACACTTTGCCCCTGTCCTATTTCCTCCTCTCCATATCACAGCTGTCTTGTTTGTCCTTGTCTCCCTTGGAGTACCCCCATGCAGCCTAAGGGCCCCAAAGAGGAACTACTATGTAAGTTATCTGGGCAGGAAAGGGATATGATAATGACTTAAGTGGAAGGGATTGTGCAGGGCATTCCCACTCCTGGAGACTTCCCTCTTCCTAACATACAGAAGGGGCCAAGGAGAGATCAAGGGAAACACTGGTGAGTTACCCCATCCTGTCCTCCCCCTGGAGGAAGCTCTTTCATCCTTGTCCTTAACCTTTCCCAGCAGGCTCTAGACCCAGAGCTGAACCACTTCTTAATCCCTTATCAATATTTTCTTCTAGTCACCCAGTGCAGGGTCTCTGAACAGGGAATTCCCGAAATTAACGGAGTAACTTGTTATATATTTGCCAGGAGATCAATGATCAGTGATCCTTCACATCACTCTGCACAGCATTTTCCCTCATTATTGTACATTCTACAGGATCACACTCCACACTGACCAAGATACCTAGAATGTGGCCAGATAGAGGCAAGGCAAAGCAGCACGATCACAGCCTAAATTTGGAACACTGCTTGACATGAAGGGGAGGATCTCAGCAGTGTTTGGAGCTGTTGTCTCACCACACTGTTCACACCTCAAGCTTTCCATTCACATTCTGGTGGTTTCACCATACAGTTAGATGAAAAATTGACTCTACTTTTACACTCTATTTTTTATTTATTCTATATTTACACTCTACTATGATGTGTATATTTGCATACACATACATATATATGTGTGTATATATATACATATATATATGGATATATCTTTGTATGGGCCATATGTCACATCTGTATTCCCTTCCCCCCACCACTTTTGCCTCACAGAACCTCCATTCAGTGTAATATCTTTGCACATAGTATCTTGAAGATGAAATGTTTCCTAATAGCATCTGCTCTAGTGTCTTCCTTCCAGAACAAATACATATATGTATTTTATACTCCCCATGTGTAGTTACTCTGTATAAACGGAGCCCATGTCCATGCTGTCTAACCTGAGAGAATGGAAGCTCCTTGAGAATATTTCTGTCTTTGAATACCCAGGAGGCAACAGAGTCTGGTCAGTGGATTGATTGTGCATCGGACAAAACCTGTGACATCTGCTCTACAATCACAATTGCTCATTCCCATTTTCCAACCACAGGTAATGAAAATTTATGAATCTTCCTTTTAATTGAACTGAAGGCCTAACTGTGTACAGCCCAATGGCTTCACCCAGTATTCTGAGCCATGAACTGCCAGGGTCAAAACTGTGTGGATCCCAGAATCTCTCTTACCACGCTTCATTACTTTAACTTCAGTTCCTCTTGTGTCCCACCCAGCCCTTTATTCCCCACCTTTTCTTTGTGCCCTCTCAAGACCTATACTGTCATTAACAATCAATTAAAT
>JAJPUD010013407.1:519-31339 GCA_023553655.1 Myrmecobius fasciatus
ATTTATCCTCCAGCTCTCTTTTTAGATTCTTTATGCAATCTTCCAGAAAGGCCTTTTGAAAAGGGGACCAGTGATGGTCCTTGCTGACTTCCTCTGGAGTTTTGTCTGAATGAACTTCAGGATCTGGGGTCTGCCCTTCTTTCATTCAATAGAAGATGTCTATGGTGAGAACTCTCTTTTGCTTCTTCATTTTTTTTTTTTTTTAGACAGTCAGTTTAAGGTCAGTTTAAGGCTAGAAAATCATCCGCTGTGGTAATTTGCCCTGGGGCAATCCGTCAGATTAACTTAAGGTGCTGAGCTGGTGGGGGGCTAGGACTAAGTCTGAATTACTCCTTAAACAAGGCAAGTCTGCCAGAACACCTACCCTAATCAGGGCAGAGCGTCCCCAGTGCCTCAGATAAACTCCAGGTGTTTGGAATTTGGAGTTTCTGCCTTGCTGAGCTGAGTCCCACCCTCACTTCTAGGTTGAACCGAGTAAACTGTTTATCCCTCTGTCCAAGTTAAACAGACCTGATATGAAGTTCTTCAGAGCTAACTGGAAGCAGTGTCCAAATATTTCTGGATTTGTTGACTTGAAGATCAGGTCAGAGGCTTATTTTATTCTTTATTTGAGAGAAGATCGGAGGAGGACACAGAGTCACATTTTCACTCTGCCATATTGGCTCTGCCCCCCATTTTTTATTTTCTTGATAGGTGTAAGGTAGTTCCTCAGAGTTATTTTAATTTACTTTGTTCTAATTAATGATTTAGAGCATTTTTTTCATAAGACTATAAATAGCCTCAATTTATCTGAACACTTGTGAACCACTCTTGAGGCAAGTACATTGTCCATCTTTGCAGTTGCTCAGTATATAATTCTTCTTCTTATTATTATTTTTATCTAGCTTTGTATTTTCATTGGTTTAAGGAGCTAACAGCTAAAGAAAGACCCTATAGTGATGCAAATTAGCATCTATGGCTTAAAAGTTTGTAAGAGAGTTGCCTAGTCAGAGGGTTAAGTGACTTGCCCAGAAGATGTAAGAGTTGTGAAATTATGATTTATTATAAGTAAATGTTTGATTTGTATTCCTACTTTATATACTTATATATTTGGGATTGCATATATATTTCTCAGGTGAAAAGGGATCACAAGTGAAAAAAGTTTAAGAAACCCTAATCTAGGTTGAAATCTTAAAACATTTTATTGACTAAAAGACATCAGCAAGTTATCCAACCCCTCAGAATGTTTTCTTATATTTAAAATGGGAACAATAATACTCTCAAGATTTATTTTACATTTTATTATGAGAAAAATGATTTGAAAATGTTAATATGTAAATTATTTCCCCTTTTAATCTGTCAGTATTAATATTTTTATATATCAAGGATATGTATATCCTTTTTATATATCAGGATAGAAATTTTGAGTATATTGCTTTAGACAAATTTCCCCAGTACTTATAGCTAGAGTTTTGGAGGCCTAGAGCTCTGCTTTCATAATATTGCATTGTGGCCTGAATCTAGGCACCCAACTTTCTCTATAATCCTGCCTCCAAATAAGTTGTTTAAATATGCTGATTCTCTTTATTTAATATATCCTTTTTCATATACAAAACTTTTTTTTAATATGTGAAATTAGACTTCATAGATTTTATTAAATCTGGAAAAAAGTAGTTATACTTGATTCAGTTTTGAAAGTATGATAGATAAACTTTATTATCTTTTGATTAATTTTTTTATTAAAGCTTTTGCAAAATATATGTATGGGTAATTTTTCAACATTGACCCTTGCAAAGCTTTCTGTTACAAATTTCCCCCCCCAACCCCCACCCCTCCCCTAGATGGCAGGAAGTCTACTACATGTTAATTATATTAAAATACTTGACAAATCGAATATATGTATACAAATTTATATAGTTATCTTGCTGTACAAGAAAAATCGGATCTACAAGAAAAAAAACCTGAGAAGGAAAACAAAATGTAAGCAAACATCAACACAAGGCATGAAAATTCTATGTTATGGTCCACACTCAGATCCCATAGGCCTCTCCCTGGGTGTATATGGCTTTCTTCATCACTGAATAGTTGAACTGGTTTGAAACATCTCATTGTTGAAGAGAACCATATCCATCAGAATTGATCATCATATAGTCTTGTTGCCATGTATAATGATCTCCTGGTTCTGCTTATTTCATTTTGCATCAGTTCATGCAAGTCTCTCCAGGCCTCTCAGAAATCATCCTGCTGATCGTTTCTTACAGAACAATAATATTCCATGACATTCATATATCATAATTTATTCAGCCATTCTCCAATTGATGGGCATCCATTCAATTTCCAGTTTCTAGCCACTACAAAAAGGGCTGCCACAAACATTTTTGCACGTGTGGGTCCCTTTCCTTCCTCTAAGATCTCTTTGGGATATAGGCCCAATGGAAACACTGCTGGGACCAAAGGGTATGCACAGTTTGATAACTTTTTGAGCATAGCTCCAAATTGCTCTCCAGAATGGTTGGATCTGTTCACAGTTCCACCAACAATGTATCAGTGTCCCAGTTTTCCCATATCCCCTCCAGCATTTGTCATTATCTTTTCCTGTCATCTTACCAATCTGACAGGTGTGTGGTGGTATTTTAGAGTTGGATAGACAAATTGTAAATTGTATTTGGATATGAATTAGAGAAATATAAAGGAAGATTGGAAGAAATATGGTTTTGATTATGATGATAGTTGTTAAATCCCCATAGGACCAAATCTTAGTTTATTTAGTATGTACACAAGAAAAAATTGGTTTTCCACTGCACACCTGTCAGATTGGCTAAAATGACAGGAAATGATAATGATAATTGTTGGAGGGGATGTGGGAAAACTGGGACACTGATACATTGTTGGTGGAACTGTGAACGGATCCAACCATTCTGGAGAGCAATTTGGAACTATGCTCAAAAAGTTATCAAACTGTGCATACCATTTGACCCAGCAGTGTTTCTACTGGGCCTATATCCCAAAGAGATCTTAGAGGAAGGAAAGGGACCCACACGTGCAAAAATGTTTGTGGCAGCCCTTTTTGTAGTGGCTAGAAACTGGAAATTGAAAGGATGCCCATCAATTGGAGAATGGCTGAATAAATTATGGTATATGGATGTCATGGAATATTATTGTTCTGTAAGAAACGACCAACAGGAGGATTTCAGAGAGGCCTCGAGAGACTTGCATGAACTTATGCTGAGTGAAATCAGCAGAACCAGGAGAACATTATACACAGCAACAAGACTATACTATGATCAATTCTGATGGACATGGTTCTCTTCAACAATGATGTGATTCAAACCAGTTCCTATTCTTCAGCGATGAAGATAGTCATATACATCCAGAGAGAGGCCTGTGGGAACTGAGTGTGAATGATAACACAGCATTTTAACGCTTTCTGTGAATATTTCCATGCATTTTGTTTTCCTTCTTAGGTTGTTTTTTCTTCTCTTTCTAGATCTGATGTTTCTTGTGCAGCAAAATAACTGTACAGATTTGTATACATGTATTGTATTTGTCATATAATTTATCCTATTTAGCATGTATTAGATTACCTGTCATCTAGGGGTGGGGGTTGGGGGGAAGGAGGGAAAAAGCTTGGGGAAAAAAAAAGTTTTTGCAAAGGTCAATGTAGAAAAATCACTCATATGTTTTGTAAATAAAAAGCTTTATAAAAAAAAAGAAAAAATTGGTTTTCTTTCAGTGGTTAAGGCATCCTGTCAGATTTAACATACCAGATAGGATGTATTTAAGATTTAAGAAGTAATCTATATTCCTAGGAAGTTTGTCATTAACATTTCTCCATAGATTTTTGTTTAAACTCATTTTTCCCATTTTTCTCATTCTTGACTAAGTTACAGGAATTAGCTTCAGAGATAAATGTATGTAAATTGTTTTGCAAACCTCAAATTTTCTATGTAAATGTGAGTATTATTAATATTACGAGCATTTTCAGTATCTATACACAGCCAATCTTTTGTTTCTGGTAAGTTGTAGGAACTGTGAAACTGCATCACTAGCTATTGTAGCCTGATTTGGGTAGCTAAAAAAGTACAATATCAGGAGAAACTTAGTTAATGAAATTATGATGATAAAATGAAGTTTATTTCAATGTGTCTTTCCTTCCTATCTCTTTTGTGTAGTACTTCTCTTAGTCACAAGAGGTCAGCAGTGTTGATTCATTTTATGTACAATTAGTGTTGAAAATACAATTTGCTTTGAAGGTGATATTAGATCTGAATTTGACCTTTCTTGGAAGACTTTTTTTTTTTTAAATTTCTGGCTATTGATACAGTTAAAATTTTAGGTTAAAAAATTGTCAAAGGTCTGTGTAAACTAATTATAAATGAAAGTAGAGAAGAAATGAAATTCATATATGTTTTAATGGGTAGGATGTAGCTAGTCAGTTGGAAAGATAAAGCCCTCTGAGATAGTTCTATCGAAAACAGCGAGAAATGATTTGTATTTAATTACACAGCCTTCCTAGAATTTCAAGACAACTGAATTGGTGTATTTAGTTGGGAATTTGGGGCCTTTGAAAGCACTTGTGAAATTTTCTGTTTTGTGTTGAACCCCAGAAACTTGAGAGCAAGTAACTTTTTCCTTAAATTACCTGTAAGCATCAGGTGGATGATTAACAATTTCTTGAAAAATCCAGGTGTTAAAACATCCTTGAATATGGAAAGTGCTTTCAGATTTGGCCAGTTTCCCAGATATTTTGTCTGCTGTGTAACTTTACTTTATTCTATTTTTCCATATTTTAAAAATGAGACTTTATTGATATTTTCTATTTCTTATGTAACAACAGTTATTCCAAGTCTCCCTCCACCTTCTTCTCCCAGAGGACTATCCCATATGACAAATGGTATTTTTTTAGAAAGGAAAAAAAATCAACTATAACTGGTAGTAGCTTGTATAAGGGAACAAAAACAAAATAGTTATACCATTTCACACTTCACCAATAACATATTTATGTATCCATTCTTCTCCAACCCTGCATCCTTGACTGTTGCCATTTTTTATCATTTTTGTTCATTTGCAGACCTAAAATATGCTGGGCTCTGTGCTAAACCCTGTGATTGGAATTAGTAGAAAGGCAATTCCTGGCCTCAACAAGTTTACCATTAAAGGGAATACAATTACCAAAAAAGAGGCAGGAAAATGGGACGGAGGGTGAGATTTCAGCATGAAACAGGATTGGGGGTGGGAGTGGGGAAAGAACACCAAAGGCTACCCTTCATGGAAGCATCTTTTTTTTTTTTTAATTAGGAGCTTTTTATTTACAGAACATATGAATGATTTTTCTACATTGACCTTTGCAAAACTTTTTTTTTTGTTCCAAGCTTTTCCCCTCCTTCACCCCATCCCTCCACCCCTAGATGACAGGTAATCTAATACATGCTAAATATGTCAAATTATATGACAAATCCAATATATGTATACATATCTATAGTTGTCTTACTGCACAAGAAACATCAGATCTAGAGAGGGAAAAAAAAACAATCTAAGAAGGAAAACAAAATGCAAGGAAATATTCACAGAAAGCATTAAAATGCTATGTTGTGGTCCACACTCAGTTCCCTCAGGCCTCTGTATGCATGTATATGACTATCTTCATTGCTGAACAATAGGAACTGGTTTGAAACACATCATTGTTGAAGAGAACCATGTCCATCAGAATTGATCATAGTATAGTCTTGTTGCTGTGTATAATGTTCTCCTTATTCTGCTGATTTCACTCAGCGTCAGTTCATACAAGTCTCTCTAGGCCTCTCTGAAATCATCCTGTTGGTCATTTCTTATAGAACAATAATATTCCATAACATTCATTTACCATAGTTTATTCAGCCATTCTCCAGTTGATGGGCATCCATTAGGTTTCCAGTTTCTTGCCACTACAAAAAAGCTTCCACAAACATTTTTGCACATTTGGTTCCTTTCCCTCCTTTAAGATCTTTTTGGGATATAGGCCCAGTAGAAACACTGCTGGGTCAAAGAGTATGTACAGTTTGATAACTTTCTGAGCATAATTCCAGATTGCTCTCCAGAATGGTTGGATCCATTCACAGTTCCACCAACAATGTATCAGTGTCCCAGTTTTCCCACATCCCCTCCAACATTTGTCATTATCTTTTCCTGTCATCTTACCCAATCTGACAGGTGTGTAGTGGTATCTCAGAGTTGTGTTAATTTGCATTTCTCTGATCAATAGTGATTTGGAGCACCTTCTCACATGACTAGAAATAGTTTCAATTTCTTCATCTGAAAATTGTCCATATCTTTTGACCATTTATCAATTGGAGAATGGCTTGAATTCTTATATATTTGAGTCAGTTCTCTATATATTTTAGAAATGAGGCCTTTATCAGAACCTTTGAATGTAAAAATGTTTTCCCAGTTTATTGCTTCCCTTCTAATCTTGTCTGCATTCATTTTGTTTGTACAAAAACTTTTTAACTTGATATAGTCAAAATTATCTATTTTGTTATTAATGATGATCTCTAATTCTTCTTTGGTCACAAATTCCTTCCTCCTCCACAGGTCTGAGAGGTAAACCATCCTACATTGTTCTAATTTGTTTATGATATTCTTTATGTCTAGATCATGAATCCATTTTGACCTTATCTTGGTATATGGTGTTAGGTGTGGGTCAATGCCTAGTTTCTTCCATACTAGTCTCCAATTTTCCCCGCAGTTTTTGTCAAATCGTGAGTTTTTAATCCCAAAAGCTGGGGTCTTCAGGTTTATTAAACACTAGATTACTATTGTTATTGAGTATTTTGTCCTGTGAACCTAACTTATTCTACTGATCCACTACTCTGTTGCTTAGCCAGTACCAAATGGTTTTGATGACCACTGCTTTATAATATAGTTTTAGATCTGGTACAGCTAGGCCACCCTCGTTTGCTTTTTTTTTTTTTTTTTTTTCTTTTTTCCATCAATTCCCTTGAAATTCTTGACCTTTTGTTTTTCCAGATGAATTTTGTTGTTATTTTTTCTAGGTCAGTTAAATAATTTCTTGGGAGTTTGATTAGTATAGCACTAAATAAATAGGTTAGTTTCGGTAGTATTGCCATCTTTATTATATTCACTTAATCTATCCAAGAGCACTTGATAGTTTTCCAATTGACTAGGTCTGACTTTATTTGTGTGGAGAGTGTTTTGTAGTTTTGCTCATATAGATCCTGAGTTTCCCTTGGCAGATATATTCCCAGATATTTTATACTATCGAAAGTTATTTTAAATGGAATTTCTCTTTGTATCTCTTGCTATTGGATTTTGTTGGTGATGTATAAAAATGCTGATGATTTATGTGGATTTATTCTGTATCCTGCAACTTTGTTAAAGTTGTGGATTAATTCTAATAGTTTTTTAGTTGATTCTCTAGGGTTCTCTAAGTAGACCATCATATCATCTGTAAAGAATGATAATTTGGTTTCCTCATGACCTACTCTAATTCTTTTAATCTCTTTTTCTTGTCTTATTGCCAAAGCTAGCATTTCTAATACAGTATTGAATAGTAATGGTAATAGTGGACAACCTTGTTTCACCCCTGATCTTATTGGGAATGGTTCTAGTTTATCACCATTACATATGTTGCTAGCTGATGGTTTTAAATAGATGCTATTGAATATTTTAAGGAAAAGTCCATTAATTCCTATACTCTATAGTGTTTTTAATAGGAATGGATGTTGGATTTTATCAAATGCTTTTTCTGCATCTGTTGAGATTATCATATGTTTTTTGTTAATTTGGTTATTGATGTAGTCAATTATGCTAATAGTTTTCCTAATATTGAACCATCCCTGCTTTCCTGGTCATGGAAGCATCTTGTTCCATAGAGTTGACACCAAGCAAAGGCAGAACACTCAAAGTGGAATGATAAGAGAGTCCAGTTTCATCCCTGTAAAGAAGTAGGTTGTGATAATTTTGGTTACTCTGCCCTCTAAATAAGGAGGAGGAGATTGAGGTAAATGGAGTCATATCAAAGGGAAAGATGAAGTAAAAATGGAAAGAGATATTTTTCCACTTTTGATAGTCTTTAGTTCTCATTATTACAATATTAGTCTCTTTCACTGAAGCTTGATGTCACTCTGGAGTTGACAGTTATGAGAGACCAGATAACCTATAAAACAAGCAGGATGAACTAATTGATATCTAACATTCCTTTCAGCCTAGAATGGTTAGTGCCCTTTTTTGTGCTTGTCTTTTATCCCAATCACTTGTCACAGTGCTTTATGAATAGTAGACACTTCATAAATTTTTTTCCTAAATTTAATTGACTTCCTAACCATTAAGTTCTTTTCCAACCTTAAGCTTCTCTTGTTTGATCAGAACATAGTCTATATTTGAAACCTTGGATATATGTTCACATAGAGATGATCTTCTTTCCTGGATTGTCTTGGCACTGCTGGTACAGTGCAATGAGCAATAAATTTGGAGTAAAGAGGACCTTAGTTAAAATCCCTTTTCTTCAAGTCACTTAACTTTCCTGGGTTTAGATATGTCTAATTAGAAGGTTGAATTGGATGACCCCTGATGTATCCTAGTTCTAAATCTGTGATATGATCCTCTGATAGTGTCTCATCAGTTATATTCTGAGACAAAAACTTGATTAATTTAATCTGAGGTCAGTTCTCTTTCACTGTTGCCACACTGAGGAGCTAGAGACATTCCTCTGATTCTTTCAAGACTATTCCCACCATCAGGTCACCTCACCCTCTGCTCTCTATCCTGTTAATAATGAGACTCTCTCTTCTTCCAATGAAAGCCTGCAGCTTTCAAGAAGCAGTTAAGAAAGTTATCCCAGATACTCTAGAGGGGTACTTGGATTCCAGGATTCTAAATAAATATGCCACCTGTAGAATCACAACATTCTTCCTCAGCAGGGAGATGGAAAAGGCATTGATAGGAGAGTTAGAATCACAAGGCAGCAGTAGTAGCACCAGTCTAGCTCTGCCAGCTGCTTGTGTTGTGACCTTATCCTAGTCACTTGATCTCTTTGAGGATCTATTTCCTTTTATAGAAAATGAGCATGATTCTTATCTTTCAAGCTTTGTCATGAGAGATTAGACCTTATCCTTGCAAATGGTAACACTTTATAAACATCTGACATTAGAATGTCAGAAGTACTACACACTGGTAAATATAACCATAGATAGCTTCTAGAAGGATTGACAGCTGATTAGAATGGTTATCCCAGTACTAGCCACTGCCTGCTTTGACTTGTCTTCCCTCTGCTGTGTTAGTGGAAGTCTATAGACAGTTGTTCCTTGGTAGGCAAGAAAGGCTGTTTATATCTTGTCCTACTTGCATTCTTAAGCCCCGGGGCATCTTTTCTAGGAAGTTAGATGCTTGAAGAAAGATTGTAATGTAAGTTTATTAAGGCCCGAGATAATGTTTTAACCTGCTTTTGCTGAGCATTTTGTTTATGGTCTGTAATAATTAGTACAAAACTAATTTTCTCTAATTTCCATTATCAAATTCTTGAACTTTTTTTTTTTTAAAGTTATGGGGCTTGTTATTTGTTAAGTAGTCTGAATAAACTAGAAATTATGTGATTTTTACCTACTTTGAAATTTCTTGGCAAATCTCAAGGATTTGACTGAAATAATTATATTCTGAAGTTAAAATTAAATTTTGGAAGATTATTTTGGGACCCTAATCTTTTACCCTTTCTTCAGTTGAAGTCTCCTGAGCTTTCCATTTTCTTATTTGTTTTGACATTTTAGTCAATCATGAATGACTATTATTTCACTTCTTCCAACTTAAAGTTTTAAGACATTAGAAACAGTGAAACTATTATTAACAATTTATTGTTGCAAATGCCCTGTAATGGCTTTAGTGAGATCTTATTTTTGATTTTATTTGTGGTTGGATGATAAGTCTTCCTGGCTTTCTTTAGATTTATGTTTGTACAGCACCATCAAATTCATTAAGTGCCTGATGAGGTAGCCTAAGTAGTAAGTACTAAACTATATCCTGATTTTACAAATGAGAAAACTCTTAGGTGATTTGCCCATTCTTGGTCAGAAAGTATTACCTAGAATTACTTGTGACTTAGTTCTACCATTACACATTGCTAGTGTTTTTACTATATTTCTGGATTTTGTGATTAAAGGGAATAGAACTCAGAAATTATACATGTAGCTGTAATTTCTATTAGCATTTACTTGAACATTGACAAAATAAAAAGCTTTATGTAGTGTATTATGTAAAAATAGTCCCTAATCTTAATGTAAAATCCACCATTCATTTTTAAAAAGGCATAGTTCTGAAGATTATTCCTTACCTTCAAAACTTTGAGTGACTTTCTTGTCTATAGGATAAAATACAGATTTCTAAGCTTATTCTTAAGGTCCTCTATAATTTGTTTTTAATATACTCTTCATCTTATTTTACATTATTCTCCCTTACTTTATAGCCATCCAAAACAGCTAATAAGCTCATCTGTATTCCTACCTTTGTGCATTTATAAAGCCATTTGCCATCTTGGGATGCATGCCTTCCTCATCTCAGACTCTTAGAGTTCTTATCTTTCTTCATGGCCCAGCTCAGGAGCCAACTCCTCTGTTAAGCTTTCCCTGACTTCCCCAAATACTAGTGCTCTCTTTCTCTTTAAGTTACCTTGTATTTATCTAAAAGTGTCCATGTTGTACTTCCCCCGACTCCAGATGAATGTCCTTCAATGAGGTTCTAGTTTTTTTCTTAGTACCTATTATAGATAGCACTTTACATATAGTAGATAGTTTAATAAATATTTTAATTGGACAATCTTAAAATAGGGATTGGATTATGTAATTTTGGACCATTGAGTTGGTCAAACCACAGGGAAGCACACTTGGCTTGGATTTAGAAGAGATTTAGGTTTAAACCAAGGCTGTAGTACTTCCTGTTGTGTAACTGTAGACAGCTCTCTGAATTTCACTTTTCTCTTCTGTAAAATGATGAAAATAATACCTACAGTACTTATCTCACAGACTTGCTATGAAGATCAAATAGAATAATTATATAAAATCTTCATCTTTTGGGCAAATTGACAAGGAACTAAGCCCTCTTTTTCATAGCTTATCCCTTTTTCCTGAATGAACCATTCATTGTCTTTTTTTCCCATTTCCTTAGTCATGCCCTGGCTTTCATTTACCCTACTACCTACCCCATGACATGTGGCCAGCCATTTTAAGATTATTTTCATTTCCTTGAATATTAATAGAATTTATATAAACACTTTGAGGTTTAGAAGTTTTATTTTTGTTGTTTCTTTCAATCTCTTCACTTTCTTTTCTTTTGCCTTCACAACCCTGCTAAAAGTCAACTCATTCAAGTCTTCCAAAAATGTGATTTTGACTAAGTCAGTTCACCACTATGGACCTCATATGTAAAATAACATAATTGTAAATACTGACCTGTGAGGGTCTCTTTAAACCTAACTCTTTATTCAAAATGGACTATTTAGAACTGTAATTAAGTATTCCAAATATGGTCTTATCAAGATAGGACAAAAAGACTCATATTAAATAGATCGTTAGCTTATCATTAACATAATTTCAGAAGTATCTGTTTCATTCTCAAAGTCATCCTTTTAATCTTCAATTATTAGAACTGTTATATCATACCTATATAAAAGAATTAAATTCATTAATCATTTACTAACCATACACTCATTGCAGTCAATGGGCTAGGAATCAGGGATGCATGATAAAGCAATCCCTGCTCTTAAACCTTAAGGAGTTTATAGTCTTTCAAAGGAAACACACATATAGATAAATAAATATCAACTATATACACTGTCCATACAAAGTAATTTCTGAAAGGGAGGTAGAACCTGGAAGAATCAGAGGTTTCTTATAAAAGATTGCATGTAAGTGATGATTGAAAGAAACTTTATGTTTAATGAAGTAGAGGTGAGGAAGGCATACATTTCAGGTGTAAAATTTTAGAAACAAAATATGAAATATTTATGTAAGGGACAGAAAGACTTGTTTGGCTCTTGATTGAAGAGTACACGAAGGAGATTAATGTGCAGTAAACCTGGAATGGCAGATTATAGAAAAGATTGTAAAAGGTTTAAAAGCCAGACAGAAGAGTTTGTATTTATTCTGTTGTTTTTTGTTCTTCCCTTTGGAAGAGAACCAGTGACCCCACAGAGTGAATCTTGACTGGTAGATGAATTGAACTTTAAATGAGGCAGAGGGGAAGACAGCCTCAGTCTCAGTCATCAAAGTCCAGTGGCAAGATAAAAGTCAGGATAATCAATAATTGCTAAGGATACAGTAAATGATCTTATTATCTTATATAGCTGACTATTAGAACAAATTGTTCTTATCTGCCCATTCCACAAGGAAAAGTCTTCACATGCTTGGGGTAGGCATTTCCCTAACTCACTAACTGGTTTGAGGTCTTCCAGTTACCTTCAATCTAGTTTGGCCTGTCTGTTGAAAGGGTTTCACCAGGTTGTGGTGTGCACAACACAGCTGTGCACAAGACAGCTTCGTGGAGCCACGGGTGAGATTTGAGTGAAAGATGGATCCCCAAAGTGGATGAGCAGCCCTTAAAAGGACTCAGCAATTCCTTACACTAGAGGTGCTATTCCTTCCAGAATACTTAAATACCCCATTTATCCTAAAGACAAAAGAGAGCCACTGAAACTTTTTAAGCAGGTGACATGAGACTTATGTTTAAGAAATACCAATTTTGCTTTTGTGTGGAAGAATTGATTGAAGAGGGGAGAGAGAAATAATTAGGAGAGACTATTGTAATAATGCATGCAAGATATTTTGTATAAAATGGATAGAATTTGGCAACTGAATGGATGTGAGGGGTAAGACAAGCATCTTAAGTGATGAGATGTTTACTATATCAAAGACTTTCTATTTGTGTCTTCAGTTGTGCTAAGGCACTGTGTTTGGCACATAGCACAAAAGAAATGTTTTTTCATTCATTTATTCTTCAGAGTTTTATGATAAGGCAACACAGGTGTCCATAAGTGAAAACTACTTTTGTATACTGTAACAGATTAGGAATAACTCTTAAGTGCAACTCTTGTTTAAACACGTTGCTATCAAAGAGAATATGGAGCATTACTGAATACATCTTGAATATTTTATTTTAGTTGTGAGTTTGATAAAAGCTGCATTGTGTCATATTAGATCAGTTGATGGAACTGGGTGAGGGGATGTTTAATTTTAAAAAGAAATGTTCTGGTGGAACATTTGGACGGTTGTCTTGTGAAGGAAAGATTAGTCTTTTTCAGCATGATCCCAGAGAGAATTTAGACTAATGGGTAGAGGCAACAGTAAGGCAGATATCAGCTATCTGAGCAATAACATAATAATAATTAGAGCTATCTAGAAATGGATTGTGCTTCTTTGAAAGATAGTAAACATCTTGCTTGCATTTTGTTTTCCTTCTCAGGTTTTTTTTTTCTTTCTAGATCCGATTTTTCTTGTGCAGTAAGGTAACTGTATAAATATATATACACATATTGTATTTATATATTTTAGCATATTTAACATATATTGGACTACCTGCCATCTAGGGGAGGGGATGGGGGGAAGGAGGGGAAAATTTGGAACAGAAGTCAATTTTTTTCCAGGTTAAAAAAAATAGAATGTCTATTCATTTGTAATAGGGAAATAAACATTTCTAGTGTTTATTATGGTGAGCATTCCAAAGCATCTCAATCTTGTCTCAATTGGCCTAGAAAAAGAGAAAGCCATTTGTTAACTGAAATAAGAGCAAAGAAGTTTAGAGGGATATGCCATCCAGTCAGTAAGCAAACTAGGAAATTCTCCTACTTTGCTGTAGAACAGAAGTTCTTAACCTTTTTTGAGCTGTACCCCTTTGGCAATCTAGTGAAATCTATGGACTTCTTCCCAGAATCATGTTACTGAGTGAATAAAAGAAGAGGATAACAAAGAACTCCTGTGGGAAGGGAGGGAGAAATTACTGTTTAAGCATTTATTGTGTGCTCATCATACTTGTTAATGGGTTGCATATGTATTTTGCCAACTGAGGACCAAACTAGCAAAATCAGAACATGTCCATCACGACTCTGGCTGGGGAGAAATGAATTTTTCAGGAACAGTAACTCTCCAAGATTAGCTATTTAGTAAGCCATAAAAAGGCTGTAAGTCAGTCTGGGGGAGAGAGTATCCATTCCAGAAAATTCCTAGAGCCTCACAATACTGATATATAAGTGCCTGGGATAGACGGGGAGACAGCGAAGGAAGAATCAAAGCCAACCTCTAGGATTTCTGCCCTAGAAAAGTGAAATAGGGGTGGTGCCATTAGTAGAGGGAAGATCAGGGCAGATTTGGACATGATGGGTTTCAGATGATGATCATTTGTTCTTTTAGAAGCTAAATCCTGTGGTTCTAGTTCTATGACAAATGGGTGTGTTCTTTTTGCATTTGGAGATAGAGACCTAGAGCTCAGCCAAGATGGATCTAGAAATTAGTAGAATATCTCTTTTAACCAGAAAGAGGATCTGAAGCACCCTCTTTCTTTCATCTGGGGGTCAAGTCTAGAAGTACAGCAAAGGATTTTTAGAGTAGATGAATGTGCCTCCTATAGATCAAAAGTTGGTAGAACTACCTGAGGTGGCCTTTTTCCTGCTTTTGTTCTGCCAGAGCTGGAACGTGTTAAAAGATTCACATGATGATTCCTCCAGCCTTGGAAGGTCCAGGCATAGTTTACCCAGTATTCTATCATTGCCCCACCTGCTGGCCTCAGTTCATCAACTTCTTTTGGCCCAGCACTGACTTAACTAATCCTATGGGTGGCTCTTTTCTGGTAAGGGAGCTGATGCTGCTTGCCTCTCCCTGAGAATTATCTTTAAGCTTCAGCTCTCAAAGTTTTTCCAGGAGATTCAGAACAAAAGGATAATTCGGAGTAGAGGTCATCACAACTCAGGCCCTGGGACTGTAAGATTTCACCAGCTTTGGTAGACATCATCTTTTGTGGAAACAATTTTAATGAAGCAAGCTATTGTTCCCACCTGTCCCTGGGACAGGACTTTATTGAAGGTCTGGATTTCTGTATCTTCCCAGATCCCAAAGCACCTCATAGATCTGTACCTCTTCAATTTTTGGACCAGAAGTCTTCTCTGATACTCATGGCTTGGTCTGTTTAAGAATTGTAAATCTGAGAAGTTATTTTTTTATTTAGGCCTTTTGCCCCTGTCTGCCTCCATCATCCACTGACATAATGGTCACTTTTACCCTATCTCAGTGATTGCATAAAAAATGACTATTCATTATCTGACCTTTTAGACAATCTTCCTTCCAGAAAAACTCATTGGTTCTGGCTCTTATCAGTTCTCTGTCTTAATTCCTTCAAAATTTGGGGGAGTTTCTAGTTCATTGAAAATAATTGAGAGGTGACTATAGTTCAGTGTGTTAAATTTGTACTAGGACTTTGAACAAATAAACCATTCTACATTTTAAAAAATACTTTGGGTAGATATCTCAAATGTATTCAGTATCTATGCTAAACATCTTCATATGTTTCAAGATTAACAACTTTTTAGGATCATAATACTTAAAATAGTTCTGTAATGAAATAACTTCTTTTTTCTGTACTTTTGCAGGTGGATTTCTGGATGTCTGATATGTGGTATGTTTTTTTAATTGACGTTTCTGTGTGCTGCTTTCTTTATCTTATGGAAGAAAATTGATATGACAGGCTGTCATTTGACAAGCAAGGGGATCACCTGAAGGTAAGTGTCATTTTCTCCTTGTCATTTACCAATACATAATCTTTCCTTTAGCAGAATGTCAGAGCATATCTGTTATTTGATCAATATTTGATCAATATTAAGATAACCTAGAAGTAAAATAGCTAATTTGCTGGTGGGAGAAGTTTAGAAGAGGTTTAGAATAGCTGTCCTTCACTTAGAAATTCTGGTGATTCTTCATATTATGTAGTCTATGGTTGAGGCACAAAGGAGGTCTGCTAGAGTCATGTCTTTTATTGTTGAGGTGATGAGTGTTCTCATGAACTTGCATATAAAGAAGGAAATACTGAATTAGACAAAAGCATAATTATTTGTGATAGTCAAAAGTCTTTTAATAGGAATGAATAGAGAAGAGACCAGAGTGATTGCTGAGTCACTGTTATACATTGATCTTTAAAAGATGAGAGAGATAATATGTTTTGGGAAAAGGACTAGAAAGGGGACATATATTATCCAGATTTTCAAAAAGGGAAGTAAATAGAATCTGAAAACTATAACTTGGTGACTTTGATTTCAATTGCTGGCAAAATTTTAGAGTATTATTAAAAGGATGGTTTGAGAACATCTGGAAAAGAACGGATTCCTAAAACATCTCCATAGCCTCATCAAGAACAATTTATTCTAGAGGGAGAACTTATATTAGTCAAATCACAGAACCTGAAAAGAATTGAATCATACAGAAAAAAAAGAACAAGTTATGTCAAGCTAACCTCTTTTTTTTTTTTTTTTTTTAAAGCAGGGGCTAGAATGGGAAATAAAGGGATAGCTATAGTTTACATTGTAGCAAAGTCTTTGATAAAGTATTTGCTGCTATTTTTTTATGCTAATCATACTCTCCTATCCCCTCTCCCCCATAGAACTTTTCCTTATAAAAAAAGAAAAAGAAAAAAGTAAAAACAACCTAGGCAACAACCCTATCTGACAAGATGAGCAATATTCCATACTCACAGACTGCTACCTCTTCAAGGAAAGGAGATAGCTTCATTTTTTTTTAAAATCTCTTTTGGGGGCCAAGATTAGGCACTGTGCATTGTTTTCCAGGTTGAGCGTATTTTACTCTGCTTTATTTCTTTTCTAAAGTAGTATTTTATTTTTTCCCAATTACATGAAAAGACAGTTTTCAACATTCATTTTTTTGAAGATTTTGAATTTCAAATTTTTCCTCTTCCTCAAGATGGCAAAAAATATGATATGGGTTATACATGTGCAATAATGTAAACCATATTTCCACATTAGTCATGTTGTAAAAGAAGAAACAAAACAAAAGGAAAAAACCACAAGAAAAAAATGAAAGTAGTATGCTGTGATCTGCATTCAGACTTCATTAGTTCTTTTTTTTTTTTTTTTTTAAAAGCTTTTTATTTGTATAACATATGTATGGGTAGTTCCCCAACATTGATCTTTACAAAGCTTTCCATTACAAATTTTACCCCCAGTCCCCTCCCCTCCCCTAGATGGCAGGAAGTCCACTACATGCTAATAATGTTGAAATGCTTGAGAAGTTATGCAAGAAAAATCCTATCTACAAGAAAAAAAAAGAATCAGAGAAAGGCAACACAATGCAAACAAATGTCAATAGAGATCATGAAAATGTTACGTTGTGGTCCATATTTCATTTCCCTCTCTCTGGGTGTATATGGTTTTCTTCAGTGAACAATTGGAAGTGGTTTGAGACAATTCTTTGTTGCAGAGAGCCATGTCCATCAGAATTGATCATCATGTAATACTGTTGTTGCTGTGTATGATGATCTCCTGGTTCTGCTCGTTTCACTCAGCATCAGTTCATGCAAGACTTCATTAATTCTTTCTTTGGATGTGGAGAATGTTTTCCATTGTGACTCTTGGAATTGTCTTGGATCATTGTGTTACTGAGAAGAGCTAAGTCAATCATAGTTGATCATAGCACAGAATTAGTGTTACTATGTATAATGTTCTCTCACTTCTGCTCACTTCACTCAGCATCAATTCATATAAGACTTTCCAGGTTTTTCTGAAATCCACTTGCTCATCCTTTCTTATAGCACAATAGTATTCCATTATAATCATATATCGTAGCATGTTTAGCTATTACCCAATTGGTGGGTATTTTCTCAATTTCCAATTCTTTGTCACAACCAAAAGAGCTGCTATAAGTATTTTTGTACATGTGGGTCCTTTCCTCCCTTATTTTTTACTTAATAGCATTTTATATTTTTCAATTACATGTAAAGATAGTTTTTAGAATTTTTTAGCATTTATCTTTATAAGATACTGATTTCCATTTTTTTTCTCTGTCCCTCTCCTCTCCTCTTAGTCCTCAAGATGGCAAGCATATAACATAGTTTATACATGATCATATTAGATATGCTTCTACTTCAGTCATATCTTAAAAAAAGAAAACAAAAGAGAAAAACCATGGGAAACAGAAAAAGTGAAAATAATATACTTTGATCAGCATACAGACTCCATAGTTCTTTTTCTAGACGTAGATAGTATTTTCCATCATGAGTCTTTTAAATATCTTTCCTTTTCTGTATATGAGCCAATCTGAGAGATGTAAGGTTTCTTTTCCCTTTTTTATGATTTCTTTGGGAAACAGACCTAAAAGTGGTATTGCTAGATCAAAGGTTATACACAATTTGATTGCCTTTTGGGCATAGTTCCAAATTTCTCTTCACAACTCCACCAATAGTTTTGCTTCATTTCTTACTAGTTTTCTCATATGTCTCTGAATACGTCACAGAATATAAAATAATAACACCAGACAAGATGGCAAAATAGGAGGAAGTAGAACTACCCAGAACTACCAGAACTGTCCCTTCACAACTGTTCCATAAAGACTTAGAAAAAAATAAGAAACTGTATTCTGATTGGGAAATTGAAGGAAAAACCCAGCAGGAGTCATTTTTTCAGCCCAGGTCAGCATAGGGAGACAGAAAGTCTGGGGTGAATAGGCCTACTGAGGACAAGAGTTAGTTAAGAATTAAGCTTATCAGCTAGTTGCTGAAGGAGAACCCAGTTATATGAAAGGGCAAAAAAGAGATCCTGTATCTAAGAGAAGTGCCTGACACAATAGAGTTTAGGAACCAAATGCCAGTAGGCAGCTCTGTTGCTCATACCCTAGATCTGGACTCCAGATCCATTGAGGACTGAGAAGGCAAACTACTCCTAGGGACTGGAGACCAAAGAATGGAATGTTAACTAGGCAAGGAGCAGGAATTGAGGTAGCAGCAGTTGTGTGGTTCTAATCTTGGGAGTTGAGCAAAGATTTCAGATATATACCTCAGTCCTATCTGAATCCTACCAGATCAGGAGCTAGTTCTCTTATTTTCTTCCTCTGAATCTTTAGAGTTTTCCCAGTGACTGATGGTGGCTGAGTCCAACAGAAGTCTCTTGGAGCTCTAACCAGTAACAAGCCTATGTTGTATTATAAAGAGCAAAACCAAGATCAGGAATATGAAGAACTTAGACCAGGAGGGCAGTGATTAGATTTCATCCTGGATCTGAATATTTTGGGTGCATTAAAAGCTTACAGGTTCCCAGCCTATTATTATCATATTATCAAATGAGATAATATTTATAAAATGCTTAGCATAGTGCCTGGCACATCAGAAGTGCTTAATAAGCATTTGTTCCCTTTCTCCTTTTCTCTCCCTACCCACTGACTGCCTAAGCTGTTATTGAGATCTTTGAAGAAGATAATATGTAATAAACTTGGAGAAAGCAGCAGTATGATCTCAAACAAAAAATAGAAACACATTTGACACAAATATTCCCATCAGAAACACACAGAGCTTGACCCTAACACAAATTCTGATGTTGGGAAGTAAGACTTGGAAGAAAGAACAGAGAAAAAATGAATCTTGCCATACTGAACTATAATGGCAGCAAGAATGCCCTAGACACAAACCCAGAAGAATAGAATGATTGCAAAATCTACAAAGTGGAGCCTCAAAGGCAAACATAGCTTCAACTAGAATTCTTAGAAAATATTCAAGAGTTTAAAAAAAATTCCTCATACAAGATTCCTACAACACAGTAATATCCAGTTATATTGATAAAAAAAATTGTTTATCCTTTCCCCAGCTATGACTGTCTCTTGGGGCATGATGATGCTAAACAGTTGGCACAATCAAGAACCAAATGAAGTCCTGAAACCTTACACAAACTCTACAAATACTTGCTCTTTGTGCCAAATGGCAATACATAATAGTCAAAGACAATACCAGTTTACAGCATGTATTTATTTGCAAAGCATTATTTAAGAAGATAGCAGAAAATTATCTATAATTGCTTTACAAAACAAGGCAGTTAAGGGGAAAGCTTTAATGGATAGCTTCACATGAGAAGTCAACCAGATCTTCCTTGGAGCATGTATAAACTAAACTAGAAGGAGAACAGATAGATATAAATTTAAAGAAGTATATTCAAATTTCTTGTAACCTATTCATATTGATGATAATGGAACCACTACAGTTGAACTCTATCTCTTGTTCAGTATCAATTGTACTTTGTGAGAAGGAAGCAATCACTCTCTTCAAGAAATTGGGGTAGGGTGGCAAGATTACTCTAGATAGATACTAAAGAAATCTTTGATAGAAGTAACACAATTTTGAAGACACAAACCGGCTTATAAAATATTTAAAAGTTAGAAAGGTTAAAAAAAAATAAGATATTAATGACCAAGAAGAGATGAGTAAATACCAACTCGTGTTACTTTCTTAATCCTGTAAATTTTTTTATGGGAATATGTATTGAATTATGTTATCCTTGCAAAATTAAAAAAAAAAGATAATTTCCTTTGTGCAAGTAAGTAAACAGGAGCAGTTGAGTGACGCAGTAGATAGAGAACCAGTCCTGAAGTCAGGAGGACCTGAGTTCAAATTTGGCCTCAGACACTTCCTAGCTGTTGACCCTGGGCAAGTCACTTAACTCCAATTGCCTCAGCAAAAAAAAAAAAAAAGAAAAAGTAAGTGAACAAATTAGCTCTTGTAGACAATTTTCTACAGCACAACATATTTTTATAGCCATAACTAAGAAGTATAGAGAAGTTAAGATTCCAATATAACTGATTATAAAAAAAATTTCAGTCTAAATGCTAACAAAATGTTTTAAAGGTTCTCTCTCCTGAAAGAAAAAAAAAGGCTTCCAAAGTTCATATTAGAATTCCAAAGCACATATTAAAATTATAAGTATTATTTTAAAAGATTCTTTGACAGAATGGAAACCCAGCAGTAACTTTATTCAATAATCTTCTGAATTGATATCATAGTAGGCCCAAAACAGGAAAATATGTACATAAATGAGATGCTTGCTAATGTTATGAGGATTGATGCCAAAAATCCTAGAATGTTTTGATTCTTGTATATTTTAATTGCCTTGAACTCTAGAACACTTCTCTATAACTTCTCCATAAACTACAAATTCAATTGGAAGAAATCAGCCTATTTACGCATACTGGAAAATCAAAGTGGATGAATTTTGCACATTCTTCAGATAATAAGATGCACTTGAACAGGTAGCCTATTGAATTAGTGTAGGGGTTGGGAAACTAGCAATAAGATAGGATGACTTCTCAATACAAAAGAATGTATCATCCATAGTCATTTCTAGTGGATGGAAGAGGATATGATCTTAGCTAGATAAGAGTTAAATTTGATTATTCCATAAAAAGATCTTTTGTCCTTAACAAAACTCACTTTTAAACAGTGAAATCTGGAAAGTCTTTTTAGTTTAGAGAAACATTATTTCTTCTTATTTCTAGGAAAACTTATGATTCTACAAGAGTCAAAAAAATCTTGTGATCTTTATATATGGAAGATATATTTATTACATGTAAAAGAAGACAATTTATTACATGTAAAGTGACATAATTGTTTTATCCCATCAGATGCTTTTTTTAAAGTAAACTATAATTATAATTTATAAAGTTTTATTATATAAAAATTTTGAAATACACATGAACAAAACCTGCTAGAATAAGAAAAGCTGTCAAATGGGAGGGACCCCACTAAAAAAAAACTTTGCATCTTACATTTCTGATAAAAGTCAGATGCTCCAAGGTGGTAGAAAGAAAAAGTCTAGTGTCTTTATAGCAATACTCTGTGATAACACACCCCCCCCTCCAAAAAAAAAAAAAGGCAGAGATAAGAGAGGAGGGCATTAGAACATGAGCAATACTAGGAAGATTAATAGTAAATTCAACATTGTGCTTAGAAAATACTAAACACTCCAATTGGACTGGAACATAAGAGCACAGTCAGGTAATGTGAGCAAAGGAAAAGAAGTTAGTTGGAAACAGATTATCAAGTACTTTGAATTTTGAGTTAAGGAATTTGATATTTATTTATGTGTCAGTCGATTGGAATGACATGAGTACTGTGGATTAGAATGATTAAACCGGCAGCATATTGCTGTTAAATGGTTTGGAGAAAGAGAAGTTTGGAGATGTGTTCAGGAAAGCTAATGCAATAGTTAGAAGATATGAGGGTCCAAGTTTGAGAAGTAGCATTGGTTATAGAGAGTGAGTGGATGTGAAGGATATGGAGAGAGAATAGATAAGGCTTAACAATTGATTGGATTTGGGGAATTAATGATAAACAAAAAATGATTCCAATGTTTTGCTCATAAATGATTTGGAGAATGTTGCCATTAATTGAGATAAAAGAAATCAGGAAGAAGAATGTTTTTGCAGAAAGATTATGCCAATTCTAGACATAATGAACCTATTGATACTATTGAGATATCTAGATTGGGATGTTCATTAGGCAGTTGGAAATGCAAGTCTATATCTTGGAAGCAAGATCACTTATATTTTTATGATATAATACATGCATGCCAGAGATAATAGAGGACCCAAGATGTAGTCAAAAAAATCTTTGTCAGTGACTTTAATAAACAGACGTGATGTTTAAAAAACATGCAGCTAGATAAAAAATAATTACTAAGTATTCATTCAAAATTGTTATGTGAAGTATGGAAAAACCATCTTTGTATTTTAAACATAGATCTTTTTCATGTTTTTTAAAAAAATAGTTCCCATTGAGGAAAAGAGGGAAGCCTAATTTGGAAGTAGATCTGAGATTTAAAAAGTCTATTTTCATAGGAGTCAGTCATATATTGTGGACTTTGAGAAAATGCTGCTAAATGCAACTCTTTTCCCTGATGCATATTCATATCCGTATACATAAATAGTATACTAGTGCCTGACTCCTATACTTCCTGAGCATTACAATTGACTGCTTTTTTCCTATATTCATATTACAATTAAGGATAGAATTATTTGATGTCCTCAGCACAGATCAGCAGTTAAATTAATTAGTCAAATTTACAGAAAAAACTAAGTCTTCTTTCATCACTGGTATGTTTAACTTTTGCTGTAGCCTACATATGTGTTAAGTATTGTCGTTAGCCAAAATGTACCTTAATAGATAATTGAATTGTTTTTAGAAGTGTTTTGTTAGAATTCAGAAATTGACTATATACTTACAGCTCTCTGTTGTAACTATCAATTTCCTCAGATATTGTTGCCTACAAATATTATTTTATTTCCTTCTGTTAAGAGAAACTTCTTTTAGGGATGTGTTTCTAATTTTTATGTGACCATGGACCATAGGATCATAGATTTTGCAGTAGGGTAAGGTAGACTCTTATGTGATATAATTTGAGGACTACTAAAAGTTTTACCTGGTCCAAAATCTCCTCTTTATTAGCCTGTTAGAGGGCTTAAAATTCCCATTATTAATTTGAGTAAGGTTATTGTCTCTTTAAGAATCACTTATTATATTTCAAATTCTCCTGAGAATGTCATGCTATAATTAGGCATTAATGCTACATAGCCCATAGTTCTCCTGACTCCAGGGCCAGGGCTCTATCCACTGCACCATCTAGTTGCCCCCAACTACTATATTGCTCATGATGAAACTTAATTTATCAAGTTTGTCTAGGGATCTGAAGTAAGGAAAAGCAAGAAGTTAAGATGTGATGAGGTAGTGAGTGAAAATCAAAACCATGAGTCCTTGTTTAGGCATACTAGGATATAAAAACCTACTCCTGAATGAGGACTCTGAGATGTTCTTTAGCAGTACAGTGCCAGATGTGAGGATTAAGGGTGTCTTTCTGTCAGATCAGTCCTCAGTTGCTTTTGCTAGTTCTTCATCTAAAGTTATTCCCATTAACCATGTATAACCCTTAAGTCTTTGTTTTCAGTACTCAACTCTTTGCTCTCTACTATCCCACTTGATGATTTCATCAGCTCCCATGGATTCAGTTATCATTTTTTTAGTTTATTTTTAATACACCTTGGAAAAAACCATGGGAGAGAGAAAAAAAACAAACAGAATAAAGAAGTAAACAAAGCATGTGTTGATTTACAATCAATCAGTCTCCTTAGATCTTTCTCTGGTTACACATGACATTTTCTGTCCAAAGTCTGTTGGGGATTCCTTTGGATCACTGAACTACTGAGAAGAACCAAGCCTATCATAGTTGATCATTGCACATTCTTGTTGTTATTGTGTACAATGTATTCCTGGTTCTGCTTGTTTTGCTCAGCATCAGTTTTTGTAAATCTTTGCAGTCTGTCTAAAATCAGCTTGTTCATCATTTTTTATAGAACAATAATATTCCATTACCTTCATATACACAACTTATTTAGCCATTCCCCAATTGATGGACTTCTACTCATTTTCCAATTCTTTGCTACCACAAAAAGAGCTGCTACAAACTCATTACATCTTTCCCCAGAAATCTTCTCTTTTTTCTATTATTGTTCAGCACACCAACATCTTCCCAGTCACCCTAGCCTACAACCTGGGTTATGTTCAACTTTTCACTATCATCCACATATTTTAATCTCTTGTCAAATTTTGTTTCTGCTTTCACAAATTCTCTTATATGTTCTCTTTGTCTTCATTCACACAACCAGTTATAATGTAGCTGGTTAACTCTCACCTGGACCATAGCTTCTTAAACTGTGGGTTACAGTCCCATATGGGATAATGTAACTGAATATGGAAGCTATGAAATTATGATTTATTATCAGTAAATGTTTGATTTGTATACATATTTTATATACCTATATGTAGGCATATGTATATGTATATAGATATAGATATACATTATATATATAGGGTCATATAAAAATTTCTCTCATACAAAAAGGGGTTACTAGTGGAAAAAGTTTAAGAAGCCCTGATGTAGAATATTAAAATAGCCTTCTTCTTGATTTCTCTACCTCTGGAATTTCATTCTGTTTTCCACTGAGCTGCCAGATTTTTTTTTTTTTAAATCATAGATCTGATCGAATCATCCCCATCTTCTGTGAGCTCTTGTGGCTCCATTACCTCTAGGATGAAATATAAATGTCTGTATTGGGCCCCGAAAGCTTTTTATAATTTTACCCCTACTTAGTTTTCTAGTCTTTTTACACTTTACTGTTCCCACTAAACACTATAGTCTAGCAACTCTGACCTAATTGCAATTCCTTAAATTAAATTTCCTATCTTCACACAATTGTACTGGCTTCATCTGCTCTTGGAAAGCTCTTCTCCCTCATGTCTGACAATTAGTTTCCCTAATTTATTTGAAGACTCATCTCCTTTCCCCCATGTTCAGTGGGCCTTTCCCAACCTCCTTGATGTTCATATCTTATCCTCTTGAGATTGCCTTTAATCTACTTTGGATATATCTGATATGTATCTAATTATTTACATGTTGTTATGTGTCTAATTACTTAATATGTTGTATCCCCCAATAGAATGGAAACTCCTCAGAGGCAGAGATTGTTTTGGCTGAAATTTCTTTATATCATCACCGATAAGCACAATGACTAGTATGTAATAAATGCATGTTGATTGACTAGCACTAAAAATGAACATCATCTACTCCATTTGGTTCAAGGCTTGTTATGTATACATTTAAGTAGTTTTGTGATAATATGGTAGTAAACTCTGATACTTGGATAGCATTCTTGAGCACATAAGTCACCAAGGGCATTACCTTCTCTCACCTGCATTAGTGGAAGAAAACAGTGATATTAAATTTACCTACTCCCTGTAGGATGATGAGTGAATTCTTATTAATTGCTGTATCTGTGACCTTTTCCCCAATCCAATTCTTTCTTGATTTTTCAGCAGCATTTGATACTGTTGATCATTCTGTTTTTCTGTATGTGCTCTCCTCTCTTATTTTCCTGACTTTAATCTTATTCTCCTTTGTTCCAAAACACTTAGCAGGATGCTTAGTACAACATCTCCAATATACTAAATGCATAAGTACTTGTTACAATTGAACTGGCAGCACCACCCCTGAAATCAGGAGGACCTGAGTTCAAATGTGATCTCAGACACTTAACATTCGCTAGCTGTGTGACCCTGGGCAAGTCACTTAACCTCAGTTGCCTCAACAACAAAAAAGGGGGGAGGGGAACAATTGAACTGGCAGCCAAATTTAATATTTAACTCGTCTTATTCTATTGATTTTTACCTTCCTTCATTTGTCACATTTGCATAGTTATATGGCTTTTTTAAAAGTATTTTAGTTCCTGAAAAGGATGTTGGATATCAGTTTATCCAATATTTTTGATAACTAAATGTCTGAAATAATTTTGTTTACTTGATTTATTTTTTAAAGGCAACATTTGTTTTTGGACATAAAACCCAAAAAATTCACAAGATATATTTCACATTTTAAAGGTATATCTTCTTGGTTGTAGTTCAGAGATTTTATTTTTTTAATCAGCTAATTTTTATTCCCTATTTTCTTTGCTGTGAGTCAATTTTTATTCCTTATTATTGACTTATCTGATTGAAAACCAATATTAGTGACTGTGCTAGACAAAGGATAACAATTTTAACATGTATTCTATAAATACTGTAAAGAATTGGGCAAGAGGAAAAAATGGTGCCTAATAATATAGAGCTGCAGCTTTTAGTTTTTTCAGTTGACTGGAGAAAAAAAGAAAGACATTAGGGTTTTTCAGAATGATGGAGTATAACACCTCTAAATTCCTTTTTCATTTTAAAAGTAAGGATTTTGTGGTACAAATAACATAAACAGTTTATTATTTATACCAACAGAAGAAGTAATTTTAAAAAAATATTTTATAGAACTGGATAACCATTTGTTTTCTTTTATTAAACCAAGTGAGAAAAGGTGTTTTATTGGGTCACAAAGATGCAAGAGATCTTAGAGAATTGCCTACTACAAAATGGAATGTTTTTTTCTGTAAATTTTAGTTTTCTTCCGTACTTACATGATTGTAGGAAAGATATATGATAGAATAAACATACAATGTCATTTGGCATGAAGTATGTAAAGTGATTTGTTAACTTTAAAGTGATATGTTATAAACATTAGCTCTTGACAAACCTAAACTTCAGAACTGTAGAAGGCCTAAAACAAACTTTTTCTCCAGAAGAAAACAGAGAATGCTAATTCCCCATTTGACTAATGTTCTGCAATTTGGGGTAATTTTTATCACTCACATCAGACTTATGTTTTAAAGACTGCTAGGAAGAGTACAATTTTCCTTTTTCATACTATTTCCTTTTCCACCCTTCCTGACTGAAGCTTCTCTAAGTAGAACCTCAAAAGTATTATTTTTTTCCCTAAACAGGTAAATTAGGATCTTGATATGGGAAGATATATTTTTACAGAAATTATATTTTTACTTGAAAAAACTAATTTCTCAAATCTTACACATAAAATTTCTTCATGAAGAAAATTAGGTCAGGTGGAATTCTAAAGTTTTAAAGTAGCCAAATCAATTTCATTTAGTCAGCAATTCTCTTTCTAGATTTATCTTTCTAGATTTAATAGGTGTCTATTAAAGTCTCTTTGGATTGTGAATGATTGTCATGTTAGAGTCTTTTTTTTTTTTTTTTTTTTTGAGTCTGGTCTGTATAACAAAAAAATCTTAGAGAACTTTTTGATTATATTAGGAGAGTCCATGGATTTCAGAATCGTGGGTAAAAATAAATTTTTTTCCCACCAAGGACAAAACTGAATTAGAGATTTCTCTACTACTTAAACTAGGTTTCCTTTTCAAATGGTGAAAATTCATTTATTAGTTATATTAGTAAATGTGGCTAGTGACTTACAGTAAGTACTGACAAATTTTATTGAATGGTCATATCCATCTCTTGTCAAAAGAAATATAGGAAAACAAACACAATTAATTCTAGCTTGATCTGTCAAAACTATAAATATAACTTGAAACCTTTCAAAATCTGTAATTTCATTGCTGTGCTAATTTACTTATTGCATATCTATTACTTTTAACAGAATTTCAGAACTTCAGTTCATAGGGAAACAGAGGAATCATTTTAAAATTATAACTATACAGATTTTGAATGTGCTTTGCTTGATTGAGTTCCAGATATTTTATTCATTTTGTAATTATTTTGAATGTGACTTTCCTTCTAACTGAATTTATTACTGCATAAAATGAATATTACTGCTATTGATTTTGAATTTCATTTGTAATCTGCTACTGTACTGAAACTATGTTATCTCAGTTTCTAAGATTTTCAAAGTAAACTCTCATGCCATCAACAAATTAGTATAATTCTCTTTGCCTATCTTTAAGCATAGGGTAAGGGAACTGGAATCCGGAAAGGTGGGTACAATGGGTAGAGTCTGGCCATAAACACAGAAATGAGATGACCAATGAGACAGAGAGTTGTTATGTAGGGGGTAAATTTGGACCACATGATTTAGACACAGGGTAACTTTTGCAGTGAAGTACTGGTTCCATGCACATTACTTGCCTCATAAATTGACACTTAAAAGAGTGAGGACCAACAGAAAAAACTGAGAATGAGACTACATTTGTAAAGATTATACCATAAAAAATAGCTTGACAAAAAGTTCAAATTTCATACTTTAGAAGTTTTAATTCCATTTGTAATATAAATTTAAAAAGGAATAAATGAGGATTAGACCACAGATGAGAGAACAAAATACTAAAATAGACAGGGAGTAAAAAGAATTAATAAACAGGCCAAAGCAGTTTTTGGAAAAAGTCACAGAAAACAAAACGTTATAACAAGAAGTTTGTGAGAGGGAAGGGGAAAGGAGATTTTGAACTAATTACATAATTGAGAAAGGAAAAAGAAGAAATAAAGAAGGGAAGTAGAGAATTAAAAAGAAAAATCAGTTCTTTAAAATAAAACTTGTGAAAGGAAATGGGGTCTAGAAAAGAAAAGAAAGTCAGTGGGAAACGAGTTGTGTCAAATAGTTTCTGCAAAACTAATTGTAGGGGCAAAGTAGTACCATGCTCACAGTCATTCTCTCCTCCCCAACTCCTGCCTTCATGCTAGGATATTTAAACATAGATTAATACTCAAATACTAGCTTCGTGCTCCTCAATTTACTAATTTCTCTGGTCCTCCATTCTTTGTCATCTTTGTATAAAAATGGTCCCATCCTTTATCTTGCCAGTATTTGCAAAAGTTTCCACTTCTATGTTGAATTCTGAAATTCCTGTTAGATCATAAATTTTTTTTCATATCTTTTTTTATCCCTTATGATGCTTAACCCATTTCTACATTTTGTTACCTCTAATCTCTCCATACCTCATTGTTTCCCCTAGGTGAACATCCAAGCACTAGCTATATTCCCCTCACTTTCCTCTCTCCCCTGCACATAAGTACTGTTGCTGATCATGCCTTGCCAAGTGCTAACCCTGTAGTTAGTATAGTAGGGTCTCTGTTATTAAAAAAAAAAAAAAATCCAAACTCTGCTTCTTGCTAATTTGTCATTCCGCCCCCCATACATATCTATAAATATATTTAATATGCTATCTGGAGATTTTTATGTTTTTAAAAAAAAATTTGATTATATTTGTATTGGATGTGGGAGGGGCTTGTTGCTATCTGAGCCATTTATGTCTACATAGATAAAAGGGATTTTCTCTTTGGGAGCTCCCTTTAGTAATGAAATCACAGGTTCAGGCCTCTTCTCACCCTTCCTTCCAAAATCTTTGTTGATTGAAACTCTCTGTTTTTAAAAATGAATTTAATTAAAACTGGCTTCCATGATTTTTGATTCATTTTTAAAGTTTATTAAACTTTGTATTATTTTAAGTATGATGGTGCCCCTCGTGAAAGGAAAGTAACTCCATCAAATCATAGTGGTTGTTTTTTGTTTGTTTTTTTAATTTGCTATGAAAAAAGAAATCTTAGTAACAGTGGAAACTCAGTTATCCATCTTTGAGTTATCTGTAACTTAGAGTGACCAGTCTTTGGTCAGGACAGAGATCCCAGGTAATTTAGACTTTGATTCCTCTTTCCAATAAGTGCTTGCAAATCTACTCTTTTTTTAGGTGGGGAAGGGTACATCATATTTCAGACCTCATGCATTTCACATTTGATTATGTGAACCAGGCATACTAAGATTAACTGCTATTATTTGTAGTGAATAATCCAAAAACATTGGTACAGAATTTTGAAATTGGATAGAAGAGCATGCTTTTGTAATTTTTAGCACCAGTCTAGTATTTTCCTTTTAGGGAAATTAATGTCTATGTTATCTGGATTAAGTAATTTAAGACTTAGGGTCAGAATTGTAAAACAATATTTTTAGCATTAGTTTTCAACTTTAATTTGTAAATTTCTGTGGCCTAGGTTTTCCTGATAAAAGATCCCCTATTTCCTGGAGCTTTGCTCAAACTTAATATGAAATCCAAACTATTTTGGGTGTGTATTCTTTTATGGAGAAGGGAATCGTTAAGTCTAGCAGTTCCTTTTATCTAAAATTTAAAAGCAGATTCTTTTACAGCTTTAAGCCAGGTGTCTGTTGATTTCATCTTAGATTCCAACTTTACCAGGGCAAAACTCTCATTAAGTGCAATCTTTTTACTGTCATTCTATCCGTAGGGTCAGTAGTACGTTATCACACAAAACTTGGCTTTACGCAATATCCTGTTGTGTTGATGGTGCCAGGGAGTCTGACCAAGACTAAAGGGATGCAGTCTTGAAGCAATCCCAGTAGAAACCGCCCTCTCGTGGGGCTGGAACACTGGAACTCCTGGGACTAGAATCACCCTCTTCCTCATCCAAGAAAGAAAATACTTGGGATTGGTACTACTGTCCC